>WAAD01007739.1:4484-18126 GCA_013389945.1 Fregata magnificens
GTTTTTTTGTTGTTTTTTTTTTTTTTTAACTCAAATTACTTCATGGAAAACAAACAACATACCTCCAGCTGTTTGCTAGCTTCTTCATTTCTCAGTATCAGGGATAACTTGGTACGAAGACTTCGAAAGTGCATATCAATCAGCATATTTGCCCGCTTTGTTGTTACGTCATTGATTGACTAAATTATTAATAAAGAAAACACAGTGGTTTACACATGAACTTTTGAAACAAACCACTGCCAATGGTATAGTCAGACATTTGTACTTACCAAAATAATAAGCTGGTGGTTTTCAGAATCATATGTTACAGAAAAAGCTCCAACTGCCTTTTTGAAGTCCTTATGTGCAGATTCTTTGGCACACCTAGGAATAAAAATGCTACAAAGTTAAAAATAACAACTGCTGCATTTATGGTTCACAGCCAAAAAGCTTAATTTCTTAATACGAAGAATCTAAATAAATATATCCAAGTTCTCCCTTTTAATGCAGGTGTTATTTTATTCTGTTATCATCATTTATTTTACTCATTTTTCTCTCATTTGTTTTCACATGAGTAGGATCAGAAATATTTCAGATATTTTCTGTATGTACATCTATCAAATGACAAACCAGTTAAGTAAAAATACATTAAAAAGCTATAATCATTACAATCAGCAAGTCCAAAATTTCAAACACACCACGAACCAGTATGATGTGTGACTTCACTGTAACCACTGCAGCATTCTAATGACCTTATGCTCATCTCATGCTGTATTTTGCCTCTCCAGGCTTCTTCTGTCCACTCGCTAATTAGTGAACTTGTGTACTGTAATATTAACTTCAGAAATTCTTAGTTTAACATAAATTTATAGCTTATTCCACATGAAGGCAACAACATTTCTGCAAAAAAGCAGAAAGTGATCTGAAGCTAAAAAAGGAGAGTCAGTATTAATCCGAGTTTTAGAGTTTTATTTACATGAGAATGACACATCCGCCTTCTAGGAGAAAACTAGCTGTTTCTGTATCATACTATGGGAGGTTTGATTATTGCACATCTATTCCCACAGCCATCATCAAAACACCTTATGCCCTACAATAGAAGGCAGCATTTTTTTTTGTCATTAAATACCAACTGCATAGATCGTCAGACACCCTATCTATGAAAGTGTGACCACTTGAAAATTATCAATAAAGTTGACAACGAATGGATTCAGATTAATCTGTGCACATCACTGAACAGCTGTAAGAATAAAAATTTTAATCTATACTGCATACAAACCTTAAAACCTTGAAGAAAGTATTTCCTCCTCCAGGACTAAAATCATCTTTTCTATTTCTGAAGTATGAGCACGTCCACATTTGTATTTTCTACATTCTTATATGAAAATTTTAAAAGTTAACTTAGAGCAGTAAAAAGCACTTTTATTCCTTCTTGTCTCAGGCTCAAGAAGTTACCCACATCTTGAAACAAGTTATAAAGAAACACTTGTACTTACATTTGCCTTAAATCTTCCGGAACTGCCAGTTTGATTTTATGAAAAGTATCTTTTGTTGCGGGTTTATTGGGGTTCACAGACCTCAAACGCTCAATTGTGACAATTTCGTTGTATGTAGCATCACAGGCTGCATATTCTATTACGTAGAACTGATATAAAAATAATAAAATCATCCAAGCCACACATTTTATGACAAGAGTGAGCATTACACTATTAAGTGAAAGGCACTTTTGTTAACTGTACAAATCAAATTTGAACTTTTCAGGTTGAGGTTAATGGTAATTGCAACAGTCCTAATCAAGAAACTCTTTGAAAAGGAAGAGTTAAATACACCGTGCACATCAATATAAAAATACAACATAAGAAAAATAAAGTATAAATAAATATAAAAAATATATATATGTATATATGCATATTCCTACCTCACCCTTTATCATTCTCACTTTAGCCAACCACCAACAGCAAGGTTCTTTTTCATTTGCCCTGGAATAAACCTAAACAAAATACATAAATTATATATCTGTAGCATTCTTAAAAGGCATCACAGAAGCTGACACTAACTAATATGATCAGGAACTCTGCTATAGGAACAAAATCCAGCAAAATATATTGGTACATAAAGTCTCTATCTAAGCACTACATAGCAAGCATGCAACAGCTGAAATGTCTATTGCAAATACAGGTAGGATATAAAATTATGTATATAAGATTGTACAGAAAAATAACATTGTACCCACTCTACTGGCATTACTTGCTTCAGTCTTGAATACAGTCAGCAGAGAGATAATTCAGCCTTTTACATCTGTTACTATTTAATCAACAATATTTCTAATTATGTGTAGGTCTGATGAGGTCCTACCAGTGGCTAGAAGGGAGAGGACACGTATCTACACTTTTTTAGCACACACATGATATTGGCCACATCCACACCAAAGAAGTTTTGCCGCTTTCTTATCTTCCACATCAAAATAAACTTAAATAGCATGGAAGCAAAATGTAAATCTTGGAATTTCTCTTTTTTTAAAGTAATTATAAAAATCAATTTTACAATTTTATAAAATAAGGAAGTTTTAGGAATGTGTTATATTAGAGCCAGTCTCTCTCTACATATACATAAGCATTTGCATATACACATATATTTTTATATTTTATGTACACACACATAACGCAAATGATCTCATTTAGCTTGAAGTTTTGGTAATATAGATATTAACTTACAGCTGAAGAGCTACAATCCAGCACCTATTTCTAGATTAATTCAGTTCTGATAAAGAACTGATCTGTAGTCAAAGAAATGCTGATCATGTTTGTAAATCAGCATGGAGGCCATGGCACATGGAACTCCAAAATAGCCATATGGTTTACAACTGTCAAAATTTCTTTTTGATGACATGCTTGACATTGTGTTTTATGTAATACTTGGCATCAAAAAAGGTGACAGCATATAACGTGGAACCAAGCCTTCCAGTGGCTTGGCTGACATTTTTCACCCTGAGTTCTCTCACTTCTCAAAACAAACGTTGTTAATGGAGCATACATACCTCTACTTCATCGCTTTCATTTATATCTTTATTATAGCCTGCAGGTGGTGGAAACCTCACATCATGGAATGGTATTTGTCTCTCTGGTTGCCAGCTAGAAATAAAAATACAGTGAACGGCCTAAACATTTTTACCTTCTTTGTAAATAGAAATCAGAAACATTTTCAATCCATTAATTTTACATTTTTAAATTTTGTGGCGCTTTCATGCATCTATGTACTAAAGGTAATGTGATCCAATGTATATAGAACAAGAAGAAACACACCTAAGTGACCATTAAGCATCTTAAATGAATCCCTGATGCTACCTGCACTGTTGTGAAATCTTCCAGCAGCAGTTTTTACTCCGTTTACAGTTATAGGTTTTAACCTCAACATTAGAAACACAGGTTAAAAACATTACATAACACATTTGGACACTTCCTTCAAAACAAGCCTGTTCTTATTTTTCGGTTTACTATAGATTATGAAAACTTGATCAGGATCCAGTCTGAATACAGTTTTAATTTTCAGCTTCTTTAACAGCAACTGGATAAAATGAGCATGACAAGAAAAGAAACTTTTTGAAGAAACTAGAAAACAATTTCCAAAATGCAACAGGTGATGCCATGTCAAAGGTTCACAGGAAAAAGTATATAGCAGTGTTGTTATTTCCTTTCTGAAGGAAATGAAACCTGAACTAAATGGTATAATGGAAGGTTAACTTTTTGTGCCCTTAAATGATAGGAAAGGAACATAATTTCATTTCTAGCTTAGAAAACTGGTATTTATCACTTATCTACAAAACAAATTTTGTAATAATGTAATTTGCTGAATCTAAAGTAAGACATTCACAGGAGAAAGAGGCAGTCATGGTACCACTGCTGACTTACTCAAACATGGATTGTCACAATGTAAATTCAACAACAGGCTTATCTTCCCAACAAAACCCATGTTACTACAGTTTTGTATTTGTATATTTATACAATTAGGAGCAATTATACAGAAATGTCACAACATAGTAAATATCAAACATAATTCTAAAACATGCTAGCAGCGAGCTTAGAGTATCTAAAAGATGCTACTCCACATTATTAAGTTATATTTAGGTTAATCAAATACAAGTTTGATACTCTGTATCATTTATAGGTATAACATCAGCAATACACTTACTTGTTTTCAAATGCAACTGTTATAGAATCTTCATGCACATCCTTTACAAATGCCTGTGTAGAAAAAATATGTATAATTATGGTCTGCTTATGGATATTTAAAAAAATAATTTTAAACTCGTACAACACCTTCCTTTCACAAATACTGATGAAACTCAAAACTGAAGTATGCTTTCAAGTCAGCCTTTTTAATTTTGCAATAGACTTATATAATATAAAACGCATACTGAAAGCTGATAACCTCCTTGGGCTCATGACTGACAGAGTACTGATATACAGACTGAACGCCTGAGCTATATATGCAAGAAGGCCAACAGCATCCTGGCTTGTATCAGGAATAGTGTGACCAGCAGGAGTAGGGAAGCGATCGTGCCCCTGTACTCGGCACTGGTGAGGCCGCACCTCAAATACTGTGTTCAGTTTTGGGCCCCTCACTACAAGAAAGACACTGAGGTGCTGGAGCGTGTCCAGAGAAGGGCAACGAGGCTGGTGAAGGGTCTAGAAAACAAGTCTTATGAGGAGCGGCTGAGAGAACTGGGGCTGTTTAGTCTGGAGAAGAGGAGGCTGAGGGGAGACCTTCTCGCTCTCTACAACTACCTGAAGGGAGGTTGTAGGGAAGCGGGTGCTGGACTCTTCTCCCAAGAAACTAGCGATAGGACAAGAGGAAATGGCCTCAAGTTGCGACAGGGGAGGTTTAGACTGGACATCAGGAAGAAAGAGTGGTTAGGCATTGGAACAGGCTGCCCAGAGAGGTGGTGGAGTCGTCAACCCTGGAGGTGTTCAAAAAAGGTGTAGACGTGGCACTCCAGGGCCTGGTTTAGGAGTCATGGTGGTGTTAGTTGATGGTTGGACCTGATGACCTTAGAGGTCTTTTCCAACCTTTAAGATTCTATGATTCCTACTTTTTAGAAGTAACGGAAGAGTTTACTAATAAATGGCAAGATCATTCTCAATAGTTTTAGAACTAAAGTTTAAAATGTTTGATTTTATAACTACATTTTGTATAATTTGACAGCTGTAGAAATTAATCCATGTCAGTACTCCTAAAAAAAAAATCCTGTCTCTTCTCTCTTTTACCTCAAGGTAAGTTTGAATAAGGCATTAGCAAAACCCATCTATATCTATTTCAGCACAGTTTTCCCCTTATTTACTTCATCACACTTAACCTCTGTAGCGTTCAAACTTAAGATAAATGCCCTGCAGCTTTCCTTCAGTTTTCTTCTGGGGGATGGAGATCAGTTGTGCTGTCTCCAATGCAACCACAAAGCAGAGTACAGAACCAAGATTCAGCGCTGAGAGGGCTTTTCCTGCCTTATGCTACTCAACTGACTGACCTTTGATCAATTTTCAGCTTTAAGCCCGAACCTCCCCTCCCATCTACAGAACAGCAAGATCAACACTCAAAGAACTTTGGGATTTACCACTGAGAATATTTTTCATGGCCTCAAATGATGGAGGTCATGGGGCAACCAGGGATGAAAAGATTGGGTTTTTTGTTTGTTTGTTTCTTTTGTTTTAAAAATATCTCTATGAACTTCTGAAACAGATAAACATTGGTGAAGTGCTGAGTATTCCACTAACATTTGTCCATATATAGTATATCCTTGCAAGATAGGTAGATAAAAGCCCACGAGCAAGACTGAGTATAAAAGTTTGTTCTACTACTAATAGAGATCCTTCTTAGTAGATCAAAAAATTCTCAGTAAATTGAAAATAAATTCCAAGACAAGAACAGCTCTCATCTCTTGCAAGATGGTAAGAGTTTCTTTCTCATATGGAATCTAAATGGTTTTAAGAAATTCTTCTGACATTTTTCCTTTATAAAGTATTCCAAAGTATTTCCTGAGTTACAGCAGTATCTCAGTATCCAACAAGAGAAATACCTGCTAACTGATACAGAACTCCAAGAACTGGTTATACTAAAATTAAGCAGTACATGCGCACAATGTCATTACTCAGAGACATTCAGTACAAGAAACAAGTGCAATGCTAGTTAATAATCTGAAAATAACTAATGCCACCTTGACTAGAAATCAAAGCAAAGCCACAATGACAATAGCAAAAAATGGTTTTATACCTTGCTCACCTCTCAATACTGTAAGAATAAGGTCACTGGAACATTTGTTATTGCTAGCTTCCAAAGGAGATTTAAAACAGTCTCTAATAGTATCTACACAATTACATATTTCAAAATTCCAAGATATTCCTTCCAAGGGGATTACAAGCATAGTTGATATTTTTTAATGACATGATACAAAACAGATTTAAGACAACCTCTCAGGATCATGTTGATAGTAGTACAGAAATGCTATTTACATAAAGAAGCAGCAGAACTCCCAGTTGATCATTACAGATACTGAACATTTATCTAATGTTTCATATTGCTGTGTCCTCTGTAAGCAAATTCCAGAACGAGATATGCACTTGACAGATACTATGGTAGTCCTGACTCATTTTGCAACATTACACACATCACCTTCAAAGGCCCCACCCACATTTCTTCCAATGTTTGTCATCTGCAGCTCTGAAGCACCTATTCTTACAGATGTAGCAGAAATGGATGCCTTTAATACCTGAAAAATACTGTAATCACTACCAAGTATTTGGTATGACTCCTTCACACCACAGACTGGAAAAGGATAGGGTTTAGTATTATTAATAACACTTGAATATACAAAAGCAGATATTATTTTATAGAGCAAATCTAACAGAAATGACACAAAGAACACTTAATAGCCTTGAGGAAAACAGGTAAGAGCAACACAAGACAATGTCCTGAGAAAGAATTTGTTGATACTTAATTTTTCTCATATTCATAAAGTAGCAAAAAACCCACTTTTCCTGCTATGAAAGACGCTTTTGGAGAAGAAGTCATCCACTCTATGGTGACAAAAACACCAGAAGATGCTCTAAATAGCACTCTGCAAAAATTACAGGAAATGACAGAAAAATACACAAGATGGTAGCAAAGCACAAGACTACATCTCATATTCAGATCTGATAGCTCATAACATCCAATGTTGGATTCATTAATTATTGATGTTCATATGATTATGGTATCACGTGACTCAACATGATATCTTCAGTAGAACCGTAGTGACTACAGCAATACACATAACTAGTGGCAATAATGCTAAAACCTACCATTAGTAAGTAGACCAGGTGTGACACAAATAAATATAAGTTATCAAGTTGAAGACGAGCCTAAGACCTTTAAACAGTCCAGTATTTATGTTAGCTGGAAAAAGTAAAACTTGGGACACATAGCTAGTTGAAAGAGTATTGAACTATGGGCAATTCTTTGTCTTCGATTTGCATCACATCCTAATTTAAAGACTGAAGACCTAGTACAGGGGATGGAGCACTCTTATGATTGTTACTGTGTCTGTCACCATAAAAGGAGCAACGAGCTTCATTAGGTTGAAGATGATTCCAACAACGTGCAAAGGTTTTCAAGTCGATTACTTTAGGGTCTTATTGGTTTCCAGTTACTACAAAAGCTCTCCTTAAACAGGTCTTCAACATTGCTTTGGTCACAACCCAACAAACCTGGAGCAATCTGAACCAGGAACATTAAGGATAACTGTTGACCATACACAGGTAAGCATCAATACAGACATCGCTAGTGAAAATTATAAAACTGACATTATTTCTTCAGTTTATACCAAGTTCAGAAGACTCAACCACAGAAACAGATGGAATACGTGGTTTTCACTCCAGCCTGGCCAAAAATGTTGATGTTGTAACACTGTTTGCCTTTTAATTTCCAGCCTTGCAAAATTAAAAAAATTCATTGTAATGAATTTTTAATTAATTACAAAGTGAATGATGCCTTGCCAAATACCTGATTTCAAATATGCAATATATACAACACTTCTGCCTACCTCAATATGAGATTTATGCTTAAAAAACACTTAACCAGACAAAATATATTAATAGCCTAAATATTTGGTTGCCTAATCCCATCTACCCATAGAAAGGTCATTTTCCTTGTTCTTCAGTTTCTTGTGACACAGAAAAATGTCAGAGATACTTGATCACATCAGTTTTTCATAGTCTGTATCATACCATTATGTCAATTTTCCTCTGGTATAAATATTTAAACAGACTTGTAGTCAGTAAATGTATTTGGACTCTACAGCACTATATATTTGTGCGCTTCTAAGTACAAATAGAATTTTTTTGAAACGTTTCTAAACTTTCATAAAAAAGAAGTAATACTTAACCATTAATGCCTTTGGAAAACCAAAAGTAAAGCTTATCAGAACTGTTTGCTTTTCTTTATTCTGTGATGTGTAAAATTACATACAATGCTAAAAAGAAGTGAGACCTTTAACACCATAAGCCAAATTCACAGGCACAGGACAAGCCAGTCCCAGATGTCAGTAAACGCAGAGAAGAGGTACTGATTTCACACAAAGTACTGTGAGAAGTACAATAAGCATTCATCAGTCTTTTTTTGAAATCAAGAGTATAAGTTGGGCATGGAAATTCAAACATAAATGTACATATATGTGAGTTTAAAATGCACACCCAAGAAGGGACAGAACACTGGCTATGATGAATGTGAACACATAGATGAAATGCACTAAAAACATAGTGAAACTAGATGGAAGTAAAATGAGGGAACAGGACAGCGAAAGATTACAGCAGCTGGGAAATGGCTATCGCTAATAGTAGAGATACCAAGTAAGAGTACACAAAAAGAAATCAGAATCAGTGAACAAGGTTTGCTTTTACTTCTGTGAACAGAAGCACATTTTACAATGGCCAAGGTTGATTCTTCTTCTCTGATGTGCAAAAAAATCAAATGTGGTAAGTTTTCTACACTAAATTTGACTTTCAGTTAACATTTCTCTCTATGCTTCAGACACAATTAAGTAAAAAAGTTTACAATCCAACATTGACACATCATGGCATTTCTCAAACACATGACCATTCACATTCTAAGAAGGGTTATATGCTGAAGATATGGTCTAAATTTTACAAGTTGATACAGAACAAGAATTATTGGAAACACCAGTTTATTTGTTATTTTTGTGCTACACTGAATGACAGACACTTCAAAGGAACAAATAAAGGCTCCAGCTGCCATGAAGTTTTGTTGCTTTTTTTGAAGTCTGCTCACATCATCAGATGTGAGCATTGTCAACCATTTTAATAGAGGAGGATAATTAACTGTAAGGAGTGAAAGTAGGGAAAATATGCTTTTTAAGATAAAAAATGCTATGGTCATGCAAACACGCATCTACTGTTTGCACAACAGTTCTGTAACATTTCATACCTGTTGGAAGGAGAAAGTCAAAAGGGAACTCACATGGCTAATCAAATCTGAGAAAGGCAGCCGATACAAAGGAACAGAATAAGGACAGAAGAGTAGTCACAGAAATTGTAACTGAACAAGGGAAAAGGGTACAGGCTATCATCCTCAGAAGGACTGATTAGACAGGCTTGTGAATGTACAAAAAGATTGGAGATATCTGCTGAGGGTATGTCTGTGTGGAACAGTGAAAGAAAAGAAAAAATTGATACGGAATGCAACAGGAGGCCAAGGGAAGAGTTGTTAATAGCAAGACCTGAAGTAATAAAACACTAAGAAAGATGAATGATTGTGTCAATTGTAGCTTCAGTGAAAAAGTGTGAAGCACCTATAAAACCAAGGAAAAAATGGCAAAGTGCTAAAACTACTGGAATAAAAAGTGGAAGATTTTTAACAAGGTTAAAGAGCAAGAAGTGGCAAAAACTGGTTACAGACAACATACAGATGTTAACAGCAAACATAATTCCAAAACTATCTGCCTCACAAACAGGATGCTTTCCACCTTTAGCAGAGGATACAAGAGAGAATCACTCCCAAACTGGAAAAGAAAAATCAATCCCATGCTGGAAAGGCATCCAGCATGTCCCCTTTTAGAAGCAAATAATATCTAAAGCTAGTCCCAGAAAGATTAGACAGAGGACTGTCTATTGGTCCTCTGAGAATGAGATAAGAACTTCAAAACCCAATTTACAACACCTATACAAGAAAAGCTTTGAAAAGATATACCCTAATAGCACACATCTTCAAGATTCAGTTACTTAGCGGTGAGCTGCAAAAAGGCAGTTCCCTGCCCTTCGGATTCACAGTCCTGGTGGTTTGTTGGACCAGTCTTCTTAAATAAGAGAAGCTAATCTTTTCTTTCCAAGGATTGTGGGCCCAGCAACATACCAAGTCATGACTAAGCATCTCTAGGTACTAGATTGTCAATTATCCCTGAATCATGCTCATTGATTGCACTGCACTTTCCATGGAAGAATTCATCTTAGCCAAGGAGAAAAAATTCATGAAAGTATGAAGCATTAAAGAACTAGTCTCCACTACAGCAATCACACCAACACACTCCAGTACTCTAGGAAAGGTAGCACACCTGACCAGTATGAAATTTTAATTCAAATCTTCCAGTTGAGTATGAACGCATCCTCAAACCACCTCCTATGTTTTGTGTGGAACATGATCCCTCTAGATGTATCTCAGAACGTGTTCTGGATGAAGTCTCACAGGTAATACAAGCAGAGAAAAGACTGGTTTATTACCCTCAGTAGGGCTTAGGTGACAATTAGGTACCAGTTTTGCACTGTCAAGATCAAGATGCCGCTGGATACACTCATAAATGAAACTAAGTGCTTCGGGACTTGAATTTATAAGGTCCTCAAAGAGAGCTACAAGGAGGATATGAAAACCTGAAGTGGCAATTAGGTGCCTACTTGTGCCTCTTAGTCCCTTCATGACTCTAGAAGCCTCATATTCCTCCCCTCCACGTCTTAATATCAAGATAGAGCCGTATTTTCCCAAAACATTTACATATCCTGATGACAATCTTCAGAATGATTCCAAGCCAAAGAAATTATCACAAGTTATCAGTAAACCATGAGATTGAATAAAAGAATTGTTTTGCTTTTGATTTGTTTGCAGCGTTACTGTTGTAAAACATTTCTCAAGAAGCTGCTTAAAGAAACTTTTTTAAATGAAAAAAATAAATTCATCTTGCAATTAAATCCGCACTTGACATCATCACACACTTCTTGTTATGCTGGGTCAACCAACTCATTCTGAAATCAAAATCCCCATCTGCAAGATGGGCATAAAACTCACAAGAAAACAGTTAGATAAATTACTGAGTAAGAGTGATATTCAGACATTATGACGAAAGAAAAAATTGTACCTAAAATTCAAGTAACTCAGGCTAGAGGAAAACTGCTGATTTACATTTGACATTATTGCATGAGGGTTTGTTGGGTTTTTTTTCTTTTTAAACTTTTTTTAGTTTAAATAAAAAAAGTTGCTGCGTTTATCTTAAGTGTGATGCTCCATCTAGACAGGTAATACAGGTGAAGACCAATAAATCTGTGCACCCTGTTTGTCCCCTTAGATAATTTAACGAAGTCCTCTTGGTTAGAGATTAAGAAGAGACAAAAAAATTCCTATGTTCAAATTTCTAAAAGTTAAAAGGCAAACATAATATGCAACTTGGAAGCAATGTCTGTGTTATAACTTGGGTACACTAAATCATGTTTAATGAATAAGCTCCCATAAACATATGCTCAAATGAAATTTTCACCTAAACTACAACCAGAAATGTCAGTATGTTATGGACAAAAGGCGTACAGGACCCCATGATGTCAAAACTGCATGTGACAACAACAACAAAAAGTTACAGCAGCTTTCAATTCTCCCAGATTTCTTTGATAGTATTTGTCACTAAAAAATTCACAGTGTCATTTTTATCATCATTTATTTCCCATGATTGTGTAAATACTGTCATATAATTTGATAAAAGCGTCACTAGAAGTTCTCTTATGCAACATATTTATGCCTTCTGTTTCTTCTGGAGCTAACACTGTATCTTCAAAAATGTAAAACTTATTTTTGAAAGTGCTAAATAACTTAATTCCAGGAAGCAATATACAGATCTACGACTTTGGCTACAGCACTGCAAACCCACAGTATGCTTATTTACCATATTTACAGACGTGTTTCACACATACTTTAAAACAAAATATTTTCAGAATAAGAGATTATCACATGTATTTTAAAGGTAAGCTTTTAAGAGGTCTTTTTTTCTCAGAAGCACTTAGAGCTGTTGGAACTGTATCATTTGGATACCAACCTGCCCTACCACACTCAGATCAGAGTGTGAAATTCTACCTGTTCCCTCATTGCTAACATAAATATTGGATGTTGCACAATAACTAGGCCCTACTTTTAAAGTACTAGGAACATTTAAACGCTGGTAAAGTTGCAGAAACCAATCCATGACTGTTTCTGGTATGCTGAGAACATGTCCATGACAGCAGGCCCAAAGCCCACTGTGTCCCAATTTTGTTTTTCTGCGAATAGGGTAAACCCACAAATTATACCCTATTAATATGCTGATTAATACACTCCAACTCATGCAAAGCCACAGCAATACTACACAGTATTAATAAAAATATCAAGTACTCAGCATCTATGTTCAAGGCTCACTGATGGCTTCATTCAGCACCAGCACAAGGGCTTGGAAACAAACACGGAATGCCATTAAGCAGCTTCAGTAAGAAGTACATTTGATAACTAAATGTATTTGGTAACTCAGTGCACGTATTTGGTCAAGCGATGCTCTCTTTAATATCAGTAGACAGGGTCCCCTGCCATGGCATTAAGAGGAGGAATCCACGACGGCGTTTCATCGTGAACGTGTATTTAACAAGGCCCCCCCTCCTCCCCCGCCTTAAACGCCGTGCACTAGCAGTGCAGCTCTCCTGGAAACCTAGAGAGCGAGAAAGACTTTCCTTAAGTAGCGACGAAAGCTGAGGATTTAGCAGTTAATGCCCCATCCCCAGCCCTGATCCTCCCTTCGGCGCCAAGGAGAAGGCGGCCCAGGGCTCTCCGCGCCTCCTCTCGCACGCCGGCAGCGCGAGGGCCTCCCCTTCCCACAATAGGGGGAAGGCCCAAGGCCTCCTCGGGCGCCGGGGCCCTCTCTCGCCTTCCCTCTCCCCCTCCTCGTCAGGCCTCGAGCTCCCTCAGCCCCGGGGCGGCGGCGGCCCCCGGCTCCTCTTACCCCAGAGGCCGGCACCCTCTCCCCAGACCCCGAGAGGGACCCGCCGAGGCCTCCACCCCTGCCCCACTCCTCCTCCTCCTCCTCCTCCTCTCCTTCCTGCCCCGGGGCCCCCGCTTTCCCTCAGAGCGGGGAGGAGGAGCCGCCGCCGCCGCCTCCTCCTCCTCCCGTCGCAGGCCCCACTCCCTCCCCTGAGGCCCAGCCCGACCCAGCCGCCAGCACCCGGTACCTTGTAGAAGGCCCCGTTGGAGCCCCGCACCTCCACCACCAGCTCCTCCATGTTGCGCGGCGGCGGCTCGGTGCCGGAGACCCAGGCCCGGCGCCTCCGCCCGTCCCTTTCTCTCTCTCGGCGCAGGAGGGGGAAGAGGAGGAGGAGGAGGGGTGTGCGAGCCGGGGCGGGGG
>WAAD01007739.1:18387-38318 GCA_013389945.1 Fregata magnificens
TGTAGCGGGGGGTGGGGTGGGGTCCCCATGTCTTCACGGCGGCCTGCGCGGGCTGGGGGCGCGGGGGTAGGGCTGGGGCCGCCGGGGGCCGAGTAGCGGCTCTTGGGAGCCTGCAGTTCCCATCCAGGAAGGGCAGGAGAGGCGATGGGAATGATGGGGCCGAGAGGGCGTGGGGGCTGCTGGGGTGCGTGCGTGGGTGGGGGAGGGAGGAGGCCTGGGCCGGTGGGGACTCGGCTCAAGGCCCTCAGGGACGCTGCGGGAGGTGATGGCCGAGGCAGGGGGCAAGTAGGCTCAGGCACGCAGTGGTCTCTGCCTCACCGGTTACGGCCAAGAGTGAAGAAGAAAACGTGAATTGTTGTGGCAGTTTTTAATGAGCTCTGCGCTAACGGGTGGTCTGGATGCTGTGCTTATGCTGAAGACCTAAACACGTCCTAAGGGGTGTAATACAAGAGGAACAGACCAGTCGGCCTGGAAGGCTGATGTGCTAGTCCCTGTGCCTCTCCGTGTGAGAATTAACCTTTGTTCAACAAACGAACAAGTTCGCCATGTAACACATACTATTATTTTATCTACGTTAAAACACTCGGGGACATTTCAACTCCTAAACTTTTCTGACAGCGAAGTGCAACGCTGTGCATACGGTTCACCGTAGAACCTGGTGGTTAAAGAGCTGCTGTAGCCATGATGGAGCATTTATAACTGAAAGTATACTGGCACAAACGCTGCTTGTTTAGCCGTTCATTAGACCTGCACAAACATTAACATGATCTTCCTGTGTGGTTTTTTTTTTTTTCTACTAACTACAAAGAATAAGAGAAGAAAAAAAATAGTTCTACCATTACCCTCAAAAATCACAATTACAATGTATTACCATGGCTGTGATTTCTCTGAATAAGTGCGTGATGCTCTCCTTATATAAGTCATGGAGTGAGATTGTGCACCTACTGATGAATTTTTCAAAACTCTTGAAATCAGTAAGCCTGTGATTTTGTCTTTCCTCTTGTTTTTTACATTATTGTGTTTCAAACCTTGCAAATCAGTGTTTCTCGCTATGCTGCATTTTACATTTAAGCCATGAAATGGTGTACGATATTTCTTGTTAGCCACCAAAACGTTTCCTTTCTGTTTATTTTTTTAATGTGCCAGAGATCAAGAGTTGCCTGTAGCAATCCCTGTATCATATGTGTTCACCTGCTTATTGTGATGTTTATTGTATGCATACACAGTATTGAAGTAAATTTAATAGTATGGTTGCAATGCACCTTGAAGGGAAAGTGTTTGATTCTCTTTTCATCAGATCTGGATACTCTTTTCAGGAAATTCTTGAGTACAGTGAAGGGTCAATTCAATCTAATGGTTCACTTTGACAGCCTGCTGCGCTCATTGAACAGGCAGTTGCAGGACTGACTTGCTTGGGGGTGGCAGAGGGTCCAAGAGGACTGAAGGAGGAAAAATTTAAAGATGAGGGGCAATGACACAGGATTTGTGTATGAATAAAAACACATCAGAGATCAGATCTTACAGAGTCTCCATAAAGAAATGTAGGTAAAAAACCCCCTCTCTTGTGACTTGTTCATGTTAGAAATACTTTTTTAAAAACTAGAAACTGTATAAATGGTTCAACTCAAAATTTCAACAGTCTGCCGGGAGAGATGATGCCCAGCTCTGAAACAAAGTTAGCTGAAGGGTTTTTTTGCATTCATTATTTGTCATAAATATTCTCCTGCTAATAAAATAGGTTGCTGTCATGCCAGCAGATTATCTCTGAACAGACAGAATATAAAGGTGTCTAATTTAGCTATGACTTCCAGTGATGATTTCACCACTTTCCCTAAGCTAAAAGCTGCTGTACTGTATAATCTTCCCTAATGCTTAACTTAAATTTTCCTTGCCATTGCCTAAATTCAACGTTTTTTATTTTGTCCTGACTAGTGAATGCTATAATCCTTGTCTACTTAATGAGACAATTTACATATTTCCAGAGTGCACTCTCTGGTTTTTCCTCTGATTGACTCTTAACCTTTCCTCTTGTTTTCCAAATTAATGTTTTTGCTTTTTTACTTTGAACTATCTTCAGACTGAACTGTCCATCCCTTCTGAAATGTGTTCACAAATTAAGTAACTAGTTCTTATGTAGACTTAGAGTAAACTAGATCCTTTTAAATGTGTGTATATTTCAAACACAGTGACACTATAAAACTACATCTCAGTAATTCCATTAAAGTCTTTTAATATTAAAGGTAAAATGTTATTTCATTCAAATGTTAGACTTCACTTCTTGTATATAATTCTAGTGTTCAGTTACACTGTGCAGTGGCTATGGGATTATAATTCAACCAAAACTCCCCACTCCTCTACCCCCCCGAATTCTTTCATAATCCCCAGCAACCTCAACTCACCTGTTCCAAGTCCTGGGTTTGGACCTACAGATGCTCAGTGCATCATTTCTTACTCAGATCTACACTATTTGGTGTTTGCAGGCTGATCTGCTAACTGGAAGGTATTTCAGGCACTCTGCATTTGGAATACCTGTTTTCATCATCAAAATAATTAAAAAAAATACCCAACTTTGACTTTTATTCACTAATGCATTTACTCAAATGCTTTCTTAAATGATTGCAGAGATTATAAGAAAGAGGTCTCCTCCCATCTTGTCCTCCTTAGGAAAGTCGAAGGACAGAAAGTTAAGGTAAATGGCACTCCTCAGGGCATATCAGAGTCCTGTATCCTTGATTATCGGTACCCGGTTAGCTAATACTATTTCCCTAGGATTTGTATCTTAGGTGTTCCAGTTCATTGTCTATTGATCTTCACCAGGAAATGCTAGCTTTGATTCAGTACATTGAAGGAGTTAAGCATTTAAAATGTAGCCATCAACACCAGACTTTCAGAACAATACCAACAATTAGAGCCCTTCCCAGCACCGTGAATTGCTCATTAATCGATTTGTGAAAGACTCTTCATATAGAAACTGGGGTAAGTGAGAGGAACAACTGAATATTTTTCCCATCTTGTGCTATTTACCTTAAGACTTGGTCAGGGACTACAAATAAGAGTTACTCATGAAACATTCTTTTTAAAATACGGTAATCTGATTAACCATCAAAGTCTCTTAATGGAATTTTATACAATTCTCCTTATTTGCACCCCCATTTTGGGCTTCAGCTTAGTCTTGCCGAGGTTTGTAGAGATTTTAATTCAACCTTTCAGATTTTTATCTGCTGGTTTTCATTGTGCATCTCTTCAGACAGGAACCTCTTCTGGATGACTTCTTTTCCCCTACATTATGGCTTTCAGCATGTCATACAAGTGATATTTAGACTTCTGTATTTCCATCTAAGCCTGGTAGTCACAATATATGCATGTTATTTCTGATACTGTATTTGATACTGAGAAAAAAAAGACTTTGCATTCATCTGAGATACATAGGATTTTGAGTTATTTCAATTAGACCAAACAGTTCAGACTGTTGTCTTGTCAGTTTATAGCTGTAGCCAAAAGTTTCAGAGGGCAGGAGACTATATCACACTAGTTTAAAGATGGTCAGATGCTCTTTTCTTGTTGGTTTACAATGTAGTCTCAATAAAAAGCGCCTTCCGGTAATCTAACTGAAATGGTGATGTTATAATAACTAGGTCAGCAATTGGAAGAAGCAGTTACAATCAATAGAGGTATAAAGATGAAAAACTTCTTAGACAACGTTGCTTTATGATTAATCAATAATAGCTGAAGATTGAATATCATAGAATCATAGAATTGTTTGGGTTGGAAAAGACCTTTAAGATCATTGAGTCCAACCACAAACCTAACACTGCCAAGTCCACCACTAAACCATGTCCCTAAGCCTCATGTCTACATGTCTTTTAAATACCTCCAGGGCTGGTGACTCCACCACTTCCCTGAGCAGCCTGTTCCAGCGCTTGACAACACTTTCGGTGAAGAAATTTTTCCTAATATCCGACCTAAACCTCTTCCAGTGCAACTTGAGGCCATTTCCTCTTGTCCTAACAGTTGTTACTTGGGAGAAGAAATGGACACCCACCTTGCTACAACCTCCTTTCAGGTAGTTGTAGAGAGCAATAAGGCCTCCCCTGAGCCTCCTTTTCTCCAGGCTAAACAACCCCAGTTCTCTCAGCCGCTCCTCGTAAGACTTGTTCTCCAGACCCTTGACCAGCCTCGTTGCCCTTCTCTGGACACGCTCCAGCAGCTCAATGTCCTTCATGTACTGAGGGGCCCAAAACTGAACACAGTATTCAAGGTGCAGCCTCACCGGTGCTGAGTGCAGGGGGACGATCACTTCCCTACTCCTGCTGGTCACACTATTTCTGATAAAAGCCAAAATATATAACCAAAGTATTGCAGTTTTATTAGCTTGTCCTTGACTAAAGTGATACCCAGAAATGACATATATCCAAATCAGGGTGTAGAACAGTGGGTATTCCCAGAACTTGTGAAGAGAAGCTGAACTAAACCAGGGAAGATTTACAAATGCTACTGTGTGTGTACAAGAAATCAGATTCTGCTATGCCTGTTCATTCTGTTCTTTGAATAGTTAATGTGAACTTTATCTGGGAGTCCCAATAAAATAGTCTAAAAGGTGGTGTTGACATGGAGAGGCAATGAAAGTATAACCATTACAAAAAGACAAAACCGAATATTGTAAAATGATTAAAACCAAAACCCCTTCATTACTTGTATTAGACTGGTGGGTAATCTTCTTTGATCTTGTAAAAATATATTAGTGAGAAGAGCCAACTAATCTGTATGGATTTTCTATCATAATTACTTAAGCTGACCTTCGATTAAACTTGACTGTTTGTTTCCTTTATAAATCATTACTCCACCACCTCCTCCTCCAAATGTATAGTTTTCTATACATTTCAGAATAGAAAGGCATCCAAGGTTCATTTTGTCACAGATTCTACTTTAGTGTAGATATATGTTTCCACTAGTGGTTTTCAGTTTCTACAGTGTACTGTTATCTTCCTGACCTGAATATGGAAGGAAGCCTTAGGGATTTAAGTCTACTTTGCACCTGCAATACAGAAGCTTCCCAGTTTCACAGAGCAGAGTCAAAGAAGTAAACACTGGAATCTAAACTGCAGAAGGTCATTAAACTTCGTAGTAACTTATAAAAATATAATCTTCTAAAAATATGTATTTTTAAAGTACTACCTAGTAGCTATCAAGCTCTAGCTCAGTTTGGTCACCCAAAAAACAACTGTCATTGTCCTTCAATGCGCCTGTGAAATAATTGTCTTGGTGGGTAACCTCTTTCTTATTTGCTCCATGTTATGTTATTTGTTGGAATAATGGGTGTCATTTAAAATTAATAGGAATTTCTGCATTCTTGCAAAACAATATCTGTATATCCTGTTGTTGGTCTACAACTCTCAGTAACACATTTCCTTTTTTCTTTTTGAACATCAGCAGTGAATTAGAAAACATACCATGTAGTGGTTTGCTGCTTAATTATTGTTTCATTTCCCAGTTGTGAGTTTCTATCCATTTCTCTTGTAACCCCACAAATGCATTTATTAGTACATTAAGCCTGCATGTTATTTCATCTGCGGAAGTATATTGGTATTGTAAACAGTCCATGTTAATAGGCGATACTTGCATTCAAATGTAGAACTGCACGTTAGTTTATTCAGCTAATTTTTTTTATTAATCATTAACGAAATCACATTTGAGATGAAAGTGAAAAGATTCCCTGAATTATGTGGGTCTTGAAAATGAATAGTTAAACCAGAAAAAAATTACAGAAAACTTGGAGTACAACTGGTTAGAATGCAGTGCAAGAGAAATGTTCTATTCTTTTCATGTGGTCGGACATGAAAACCATATTATTCAGTTATTTGTAACCATAAACATACAGATGGTCCCCTACAATATGCATGCTGGATGGCTATGTATGAATACTGTATGGTAATCCATACAGTAGTATTCATTTCAGTTAAGTGAGTTTCAGTATGAACATATAGCACTTAAATAACAGTTTATGTCTCTGGAAGCTATAAGCCTTAATCTTCTATGATCCTCATGAGTTAGGCATTAATGTTGCCATTTAGAAAAGAAACAATTGGTGCATTAGGAGTTAAGTCACCAGGGGTGGCTTTGGTTCATAGAATTAAGAACCCTACCCAAAAGTTACTGGTGTCAAAAAGGCTGTGTTTCACTTGGCCATCTTGAGAGTGAGGCAAGTACAGTGCTACACTTCCGTGGCCATAAGCAGAACCTTAGGTAACAATTCAGATGAACACAGCTAGACTGTAGACACCTACACTTAGATGAATTCCACACTATGAGCCTTTACTGCGTTTTCAACCAGCTCCTGTATATTTGTTAAAAGGCAGTGTTCATCAGCATCAATGTTGAAGATGGAACTCATGAGCTTATAGGGTCTACATTTATAGTCAATCTAGAACATAAAGTTATTTGTACAATACATAGACATTTCTAGAATATTTCACATCTAATTCTGTAACACAGAATGAAAGCATGTTTTTCTGGCACCCATGGTAAATCAATTGAGCCATCATCAAGTAGAGATTTTAGCAGTGCATTGATTCCATTGTGCATATGAGCAGGATGCTTCAATACTGAAGCTAGTACAGAGATTTATGAAGGTATTGCAGTTTTCACTGAGATTAATCTGAAAAGATCACATGACTCTTCCCAATCCATAGGAGAATTCCCAGTGATGTCGGGCAGCAATAGGTCTATATTTCAAAGGCTATATATGCTAGTACATTTATATGGACTTAACATTATTTGTATTGACCCTGATGGGGAGTGCTATGGAAGTACTATATAAAATGTCATAATCCTGACAGACTGTGATATTTAACTTCCTATTACAAGCATATATAACTTACAAGATTTGTATTTTTCCACTAAATTGTTATAGAAAACAACGCTGTAATCTTATAATGTGGCAACAGGTGAATAGTGTGAAAAAAATAAAAAGCAGAGGAAGCAATCAACTTGTAATAATAGTCTTTTAGTCCTGCTTTCTGGGGGGTTTTTTCAGCTAACATAGCTGACATTTTTCTCTCAATAGCTAACATTTTATCCTTTACTAGTTTGAAAAACAGTCTTTGACATACCATTTATAGGTTTATATCCTGGACATATTTGGCATAGCTATACTTTTACCTTTTTTTTCTTTTCTGTGGGTTTCAAAAATCTTAACTTGCATTTTCTGTAGCTTCACAAACTGCAGAAAATAATGTTTGAAGACAGATCAGTTTAAAGATTTCCTGAACACCTCGAAGATTTTAAGTGCAATAATGAAGTCTTACCACAAGAGGACCCCCAAAGACAATTTGTCTTGTAGTGTGGAAAACGAGATGGTACAAATTTGTCTTCACAATACTGATGTGTGCCATATATTTAATTATGCTTAAAGATAGCGTATACGTTTCGCTGTAGTTTTGAAAGAAGACATGATATTAGCTCCTTAAATACTGACTGCAGACTATGTTAGGATTAATATTTCACATAAACCGCGGAACCATACTTGAACCAAATTAAACTCTAAGAATGTATAATGCCTTTTGTTATTATTTTTGTTAGTAGTAAATTTAAACACTTATAAAGAATTATTTTTTATTATTGCTAAATGTATTTTAATTTTGAGAACTGTCTTGTATACCATGATCTAGATTGTTGTTCCATACTTTCATCCACTCGGAAGACTGTGAAACACTTAAGCAGTACATGCGTTGAATGCTGAAGTACCCTTATGAACCCTTTAACTAGACTATACTTATTCTACTTTAATGGTCCTGTCCCTTTCAGCTTAGAGTTCTTTTTCAGTTTCACAGACTTTCAAAGAAAATCATATGTACTGAAAGTGGAGAGTGAGGTTGTGCTCTCTTGGATTATAATGAAAAGTCAACTAAATGTTCTCATTTTACAGGAAGGACTTTGGTGCTGTACTCTTTACTCTTTAAAAAGCTCAACTTAGTTAATGTATTGCTGAACCAAATCAAATGAGATTTTCAGCAAAACCATCATGATATTAAATGGAAGGCTGCTAAAGGAACATCCCCTCTAATTTAATCTCAAAAAAAAAAAGGGAGTATCAAACAAGGAATGGAAACTTATTCAAAACTTTTAAACTACCTTTTAACAGCAAGTTAGAAAAGTCTACCTTTACAAAACAACAGAAAAATTAAGGTCATGACTTCAGAAAGATAGTCTACTTAGTGTTCAGAAAATTTTAAATCAGGACAGTTAGGTCAATAAATATATGTGTAAAAATTAGCTTCAGTAACCCATTAGAATGGTCTAATTTTGACTACAGAAGAGGTGAATCTCAATTATAAAAGTATGTGGTATAAAGCCAAGGCCCTGCCTTTATAGATAGACAAAACCAGGACATTTTCCCATTACTTCTTAGAAAAAACAAGAAGTGCAAATAGTTTATGATGGTTCAATCAAATATAGTTCCACAGAAAGTAAGACACATTTTGATACTATAAAAGAAGGCGATATTCTACTTAAAACAATAGTCAAGCTAAATGGCAATTAGCTATCATGAATATACCTACCATTCTGTATCAAGTTATACAATCACTTCAGCTCACATAAAAGTCAAAGGCCCGTGTTCAACACAAGCAACACATAGGTATTCTTAAAACCAGTATGAACTACTTTTACTAAAGTGTCATAGAGAACATTTTCCTCAAATCTTTTAATCTGGGTATGAAAATATTGATAACATATCTTTGAGCTTAGACTTGAATAAGCTTGAGTTTACATAACTCATTACTACAATACTTAGTCTGCTTTTATTCACAAAGATACATCTAGATAAATTATCCAGTATGAATCAGTACTTCCTCAATAGCAAAGCACCTGAAAGACTAACATAAATCTCATGCAGATGTATCATCATACTAGTAGGAAGCCAGGTTCTTGTATGTGTAAATATCAATGAAGTATTTGACTGGTCTTTTCTCTGTCACTATGGAAGATACCAGAGAGCAAGCAGAAGCACGGCTGGACCTAATTTAATGTAATTAAAATGATTTCCTTTATACATGATGGTATTGTACCCGAAGGGAATTTGGCCTCAAATTCATATGGTATATTCACCAATAAGAAAATATGAATTAACTTCACCGCTAATTCCTTCCTATGTGTACATATTCTACTGTACGCAAAAGCCTGCAAGTGTATGTTCTGTTTTTGAAAATACACTTTGAAAGGCTCTCGCATCACAACTTGTGTGACAGGGATTCAACACCATGGACACAACATGGTGTCTGTTCCCCCACCCACCCCCCGCCCTAAAAAACAACAAAAAAAGATCATGAGACTAAATAGATGATTTTGTGGTCTTTTAGTTTGTGATTACCATATGTTTTAGCAAAACTCATTTGTCTCCCTGCTTTATACATCTTCTGCTTTTGTTAACGTTATTGTCAAAACATCTAGTCCTGTACTAAGTTAGATTAGCAATTCACACCTTTATAAAAGATTTGGCAGAACTCCAGTGTTCTGATGTCAGACGTGATTATTGATTTGCATTTTAAAGAGGTGTCATTCACTCAATGCATCATTTTTCCTTTTGTACTTGTAACATTTTTCAGAAGAGGTGGAAAAAAGAAGTGTAAATTTATTTTATGAGTGCTCTCTGAATCTCGTGGAACAACAGACATTGCTGATTCTGGGAGTTGGTGGAAGAAATGTTTCAACTGTGGAAGGAAAGTTACAGATTTCAGTAAGTGAAAGACATGATTATTCTTGCAAAGATGTTGTGCCTCTGCACCAATTGCAGGTGGCTGTTTTTCTGTCGGTTGCCTGAGAGCATAGGCTACTTGGCATCGCCTAGTCTGCATGCAAAACGACAGCTTGGGTTGGTGACATGCAAAAAGTCATCACTAGGAATCACAAATTATTTTCTCACTCTGTATCACAAACTAAACCACACCACAAATACTGAGGACTTGTGATAAGATTCATTTTGGTGCTCTGCTGAACAGAAGTACCCAGGAGCTTTGCTATTGGTTTCAGCAAGGTCAAGATTCCTCCTGTCATCTTCAGTCTTCAGGATCTAAGTTGCCCAGCTATGAACGGAGTTGCACTGCATGACCTTCAGACATGCCTTCCAACCTAAAGTATTCTATGATTCTGTAATGGTGCAGTAATTCTGCATTTCAAGCATGATCAGATATTCATGCTATTTGATGGAACAAGAAGTGATGTCCATGTGGCCAGTTTTCATTAAATATTAAAATGCCAATCTGTGGTTAAAAATAAAGCTTAGGAGACAATATTTTTCCTCTTTATTGACTCTTTCAGTGCCTTGTCAAAGCTCACCTGCTATGGAGTGCATTGCGGCAGATCTCTGAGTTGGAAACTATACCACAGAAAGGTTGTAATGTGGACACAGGTTCTACCACACAGGCTGTATAGGTATGTCAGGTATTGCCAAAAGGTAGCTGATGAACATGGAGGGATAAAATAACAGAAGACACAGTTAACCAACAGCTGAGAAAAAGCATCTCTGAATAGAAGGAAAATGTCTCTGAAATTACTGTCTAACATTTCCCAGGAAGATACAAGCATTATCAGTCAGAATGACAAGAGACCAATTGTTCTTATGTGACATTATGATGATAGGCATCTTAAACCCTGAAGGAATTTGTCTTAATGAAGTAGTGTGGCAGTTTCATGTAAAGCAGCTTCCAGACGGTATAAACACAATTTGTTGTACCAATTCATATGAACGGAAATGTTTCTATAGTAAACTGTAAAGGCTATCAATGGCTTTAGTTGTGTCACTCATGAAAGAGAAGAAAATAAAGCTAGTCAAAGCTTTAGGCTCATTGGAAACCCATTATGCTTTTTACAACAGCCCGAGGAAGAACAGCAGGACTGTGGTTACTTGAAGAGAGGATATGAAACAATATTGCTCATCAGGTAATTTCTCAACTATTTATTATTGATTGGACAAAGAATAAATAAATCTCAGCCTCTGGGCTAAGGTGTTAGGGAAGATGACTCTATTATCAAAATGATAATAAGAGCTTTGTAGAGAAGACAGGAAGAAAAATTAAGAACTCCTGCTGTGAATGGTGCAATTGAGAGGAGGATGAAAGGCCAAGGAGGAGATGTCACTGAAGCAGATGAAAATATGATCCTGGATATGAAGAGAATTGTTACTGGTGAGCAAGCGGCTTTATGAGCCAACAGTATGTTGATGGCGAAGCTGTATGAACTGAAAAAGCCAAGATAGACCCTGAAAAGAGTAACGGCCTAAAGCCTGTTTCCGCCCTCTCCCTGCCCTCTGCCGTGCAAGAGCGTGGGGGAGGACAGGAGGAAAAGCCCCCAAATGTGATTCTGATGGAGGACAGGAAGGGCATGGGCAGGCTTTGTGGCACAGCATCTTTCTCCTTTATCTCAGAGGTCTATCATAATAGCACCAGCAATGTTAATTAAGCAATCCAGTAAGATGAAAATCAAGTAAGAATGATTCCTGTTAAAGTCAAGAACAGTTTTGTTTGCTACCTGAATAGGAGCAGGGTAGACCCAACAATGCTCAGTGCATGAAACAGGTCTATCAAGCCTCAGCAATGCTTGGATATATGGTAATTAGCTATTGCTGATGTGTTCCCTTCATTTGATTTTAGCTTTGACAGCTTCCCAACGTGAAAAAGAGTGACTAAAATAAGTCATTCAGAGATACTATTTAATGATAAAAAGGTAATTGAGAGGCTGTATATGCCCCTGTGGATAACAAAGTTGTACATCAGAACAGAGCAAGAATTCTCCAAGGAGAAAAGTGAGGATCTGTGTTCAAACAAAAATTATTTAGTGCATTAGGAAGACACATAAGGAACTACAACTGAGGTATCTCTTTTCAAGTCTGTTTTCAGCCTAAATCAAGTAAATAGTGAGGGGAGTAGCATCCTTCTTGGTCCGTCCACCAGTAAGAGACATTTCCCAGCTCTCTTAGAGCACGTGCTATGCAAGCTATTCAAGGCTCTCAACAATTAAAGATCTTATTTGGTTTCCACAGACATGAAGGCAAATTTCCCAATGTTTTAGATGGAAACTAGAAAGACTTTGAGAAAACAGGTAGAAAAATACTCAAACTTTACCACATAAAAGAACAGAACTTAGCCTGTTGGGGGTTTTTTGAGATTTTTTTTTTTTTTAGGATGTGAATCTATACAGATAGGAGAAAGTCAGTATGGTATTCTTCAATAGCTATTGTTAGTGAGATATATGTTAACAAAAATCTGAGCTCTCTGAAAACTTTACTTTATCTATGTCAAATTAATCACCATTAAGATTTTATCCAATCTGAGTAAACACAGCAGTGTGTCTGTCAAAACAGGAAGCCTTGGTTCCTAACCAGTGTTCTTGGTCTCTTGAAAAATGAGTGCTTATCAGATGACAGTCTTAATGAAGGATAATAGGTACTCATTTTTAACTCTCTAGTTCCTATACAGTAAGACTATAAAATGCTTTCCTGGGAAATTTGTATTTTGTTACAGTTGTTTGCTAGCTCCTAGAACTGCTTGCTTGACCAGCTATTTTTGTGCAAAGCTCAAAAGAAAAGCTTTTTCAGCTAGAAAATTTTCTTTTTTGGTCAGTACCATAAAACAGAACAGCTTACATTAGTTCCCTTTTTCCCTTATTGCACCATAGTTTCAGATGCACCATAGTGCAAAAACATTGGTTTTCCTATCTTGGTATGAAAGCCTGTCATTAACAAGTGATTATTCAATTTATTTTTCCTTTTTGTCCCTAAAATATGGCATGAGCCTTCTAATCTTTCACTCACATGAAACAGAATAATTATAACTTCTTTAGAAGCAATGCTGAAGGTATTTTGTCCCCTTTGATAGGCTAGGCGCCATTGATGCTTGGAGGTTTGGGGATTTTTTCAGAAGTTGGATTAATTTATGGATTTTTGGTCACTTTCCACTGTGAGTCTTGATAACAGAGGCTAAACACAGGAAGGTTTTATCCCTGTTAGGACTAAAAAATGTAAAACAGAATTTTTCTTTTTATCAGAGTTTGCCTCCTGAACCAGAAGCTATAGTAATAACAATAAGTGAGATAATTTTATAAGCATTATCTGTAGGAAATGTAATAAAACAGCTACAAGAAGAAACATGTTTGGAATTATCTTATTGAAAATATTATTCAGTATGTTAGAGATTAGAAACAATAACATCTTGTTTCCTGTGGTAAAAATGTGCTAATAAGAATGGTTATATTAATAGCATTGCTGCAGTCAGCCTGTATTGTTGGGGTTTAACCTACACTGAAAAAGCCCAACCTTTTTAGACTACTTGTGTTTAGATTATGCCATTAAAAAAATAATCAAGATTCCTTCCTTTTTATCCTAAGTTTGCATTGCAGGTACTATTGAGTGCCATGAAATTTGAGATTTCACTTCACATACTGCATCCATATCTGCGATTCTTTTGTTTCAAGGGCAGTGTTGGTTGATCTATTTGATCCTACCTGAAGGCTTGAGTCTGCTGTCATTCCTGGGAAGTCCAGAGGAGACTGGGTTGGAAAAGAATTACATAGTATGGGTGGTGGTCCTTTGCTGTGCTAGTAACACCAAAATCTGCTTTATTGCACCAGATACCAACTTGGTTTTCTGAGTGCATAGTTGAGGTGGTGGCTTAGAAAAGAGAAAGATGACCTCACAGTAAAACAAGCCCTGCTTGGTAAGAAGAATGTAAGAGCCAAAGAAATAAAATAATCAGAAGAATCAAAGAAATAGAAATAATCAGTACTGGACTGAGTCTAGAATATCTCCAAGAATATGAAATTTTCAGCAAATATGTCAAGTTTAAAATACTGACTTCCCTTGATCTCTTTGTCAGGTTCTTGATTTCTGCTGCTGTCTTTGGTCTACCACTCCATTTTCACTTTTCTTTAAAGAAATCTATTTCAGACTTCTTTGAACTTTAGCTGCAAATGTATTGCCTTTATTTTCTCTTTTGTTCTTTCAGTTGTCTAGCAACCAGCTTCTCAGTGACTGTCACTGCAGTTTCGTCTTACTACATTTGCTGCATTGGATAGAGCCTAGAGTGAGAGCTCACCTGGTTGGCATGGTACACTTAGAGTAGTAGGTTTGTCCTTGCTCCAGACCGTTGACAATATAAGTAGGCAAAATGGTTTTAGAGAAAGGGTATAAGGCATAAGCAGTGTAAGCTACATGATTTCAACATTTATCAAATTTATGACATAACTTGAAAAGAGGGGGTTCTGAGTCTGAGTAAGACTGTTAAATTAAATAGAAAGTGGAAAAAAAGGAGCTGCTAAAGGAGGCAGGTAATAGAAAACCTATTTATCACTTTTCACAGTTGTAGAACATAAAGTCTTTCACAGAGCAAGGCATGCGTGAAGAGGCCTTGAGGCTGAGTATGGTACTTGTGGAAATCATTGAGTAGAAGCAGGATATTTCTTCGGAAAAGATGAATGAAAAGCAACAAAAACTACAAACCACCTTAATGCTTTCCACGTAGTTGTCAGCATTCATCAAGACAGTATTCAGTGTTTTCTGAACAGAAGGACATAGGTAGACAAACATTGGTAGGCTAATGTCTGTGTCTTGAAGTCTGTAACCAATACTGAAGCCAAGTTTGAGGCACGTGGAGTCAAAGTTTTAAGGTGCTCTCAATGCCTCAGGCTCCAACTTCAGATAATTATCGGCAGTGTCTCAAAGATTACAGTACAGGCATGTTAATTTGAGCAGTCCAAGGTTGAAGGAGCCCCTTTTGAGCAGAATAGAGAATTTCTCACAGGTAACCCAAGAAATATACTGGAAAGTGAGGGCTAGAACTCATCTACTGTTACTGTTACCATTTCACCATGTAGCTGTAAGACCTTTCCCCCCTGTATTAGAGATGTAGGACTTCATGTTTGCGTGGAATCAAATTAGAATGATATAGAAACTAAGAACTCCTCAGCTCATATGTGGTAGGTAGCAAAACGCATGCACTGTAAACATGCTAATCCACTATACCAAAATTAACTGAGTTTGCTTAAACTATAATTGAAGTGGTTCTAGTTAAAAATACAGGCTGTCATCAAGTACTGCAGGTTGCAGGTAGTAGAGTCGTACAACATAGCAGGTAGCAAGAGTGACAGCAAAACTGGTCTTGTTGCTAAATGGTGCTATAGATTTGAAACCAATGAGTGGCATAACAAATTAAGAAGTCTGTTAGATATTCTGTTCATGAAGACCCAAATTTAAAAATAACTAGTCAGAGCATCAGCTTGTTTCTTGAGCTGAGTGACATGTTTTGAAATTTTCTCCGTACACAGAGAAGGGAAAAAGCTGACTAAAGAGTTCCTATTGACCTATAATGCAGAGATGTTTCAGGCACTAAATGGCTTACTTATCTGCAAATACAAAATATTTTCTACTGCATGAAATGTTGAGCATGTCCTAGAAGGCAGAAAGTAGCAATGTATTCAGAAGTATAAAGTTAAATAGGTCTTACGGATTGACTACCACACCATGTGTAACAAATGTGCAGCTCTGTTTTCCAGGGCAGTAGGGGCATTATGGACTTCAGGGTGATCCAGGCTAAGGACATTTATCCAGCCTTTATGTCCATGGTTTTATGCATCTGAATTGCATATCATCCAAAATTTCCTGCTGGGTTTTAGTCTTCTCCAAGGAAAGAGAGCTAAAGCTATTAATTTTAAACACTGGGCATTGCTTCTTACTGATTGTTCACTGAAGGGTTAGGTGATCATTGGAAAGAACTTCTTCCTATTTTGCTTCCTAATACCAGCAGGCTTTGGTATTCAGACACCCCTAGAATTCAGAAAGACTCTTAGTTTAATAGCATTAATCCTTATATTCATTACAACAGTTATTTACATGAATTGCAATCTTCTCCTAACGTGACTACGCACATAGATGTGTGAAGAGAGCACCCAAAATCACTGCACTGTTTCGTCTTTTATTGCACACTTCTCTCTACTCTGCTTCCAAAGCCACTATTATTCACAGAAAATTGATTTTTATATAAACATGTGCCAGAAGCAAGCAGCAGTTCCCTTCTATGCTTTTTATGCTCCCCCCGCGCCAGTTCTGACATCTATCAGTTCAAAACTGTGCCTCATGGGGGTGCTATCCCACCTAAAATAAATTGTATTGCATTGCACTGTGAAAGGCCTCTAGATCAGAATAATATAGTGACACGTATTTGAAGACATTTCCTTTCCTTTTTTTCTCTACCTGTCAGCATACTCTGTTCCTTTATTTCCCACAGGATCCTAAGAGCAATTACAAGTGAGTTTCTCTTCTGCCAAAGAAATCTTCAAATAAAAAATAGATTTTTCTTTCCAGAATAAAGTAGCACCTTTCTACATGTAGGTGAAAAACTTCCTCAGGTGACAGAAAGAAAAATGCATACTTCAGGAAACAGTCTTTTTCAAATCATACCAGGATAAATAGTTTCAGCAGATTTCAGAGAAGTTACTAAAGATTTACACCTGCTTGTGTGATTAGCATCCAGCTTCACAAGATAGAAAGCCAAAAGCTGGCTTTGATGGTACCTATTTAGGACATTATTTGAAGTATTTTCATATCTTTTTCCAAGTAACCTACAGTCGTCTTCTGTTCTTGTGATAATTCATAAGCAGTAAGACACAGTAACAATTCTTAAGACACTTTACATCTTCAAAGCACCAAAAAGAATCTAAGAATATCTGTATAACTTACAGGTTTTTCTCCCATTATTAAGGAAAAGATGCAACTATGGACCTTAAACCCGTGAGTAGATATATCAATGACAATATTTATCCTTTTTTATATATGTGCCAGTCATGAGTGTGCTCATGCTCAAAGCTGAAGAGCTCTATTGAATTGGGAACTATATTTTTTGCTTCAAGAAATCTGCAGTAAAGGCTTGGTCTATTCTGTCACTTGAACCCTTCTAGTTTTCTTAAAATCTTACCATTTGAGGCTGAACTTTCAATGTCCAGGGTGAATTCATTAGAAGCCTCAAAAAAGTAATTTAGATACTTTGGAACAAAAAAAAACCCCAGAAAGCAAGTTTTGTGGTTAGAGGGAAATGAGGTTGTATAAGGCTTTATGCAACTGTCACTCATTTTTTTGTTTGCTGCTAACCTCAGACTGACTGAGGAAAAAAAGTTCCAGGGTTGATATGTAGTTAAGAATTGCTTTTTGAAGTTAGGAAGAGAAATCTATGCCTCATTCAAAGCATGATCAGTAATACTTCGTAAGTTTTTAAACAAAAAATAATATCTTGCTGCTTCTGTCATGTCACAAGGGCTTCCTTTACATTCTCCCTCAGCAACCTGAGAGAGAAAAGCTGCTGGTTTCAGGCTGCTACTGTGACAACAAGTAAATATCTTACTTGAAGCAATAGAGCAAAGTCCTGAAGAAATTCGTCAACTTCACTGAGAAAAAGAAAAACATGCAAATAGGGAAAAAAAGAAAAATCTATAGCTCTGAGAGTGCCACCAAGATGCATGTTGGCAATGGAAAAGCATTATTAAATCAAATAAGAAGTTAAAATAAGAAGAGTCTGAACTAATCAGTAGACACATTGAAGTTGGATTCACAAAGAAAACCAGCAGGACCTGGGAATCTTTGAATACAGGACAGAGATCCTAAACTCTCATTGGCCTGAATCTGTTAGTCCATGCAATGTAGCATATTACTGGGTAGGTGTAACGTCTCAGCTTGAAAGCAGAAAAGCCACATGTGAACTCATAGTCCACCTCCAAGTCAGGTTGGCATGGTACTTTACCTTTCTCAGCACCTGCTTCATAGGTCTGCACACATAAAACTAATATCAAGATATCTTAAAACACACTCAGGAATCTAACTTAGATGAAGCACTAGTATTTTTTGAAAATCTTATCCTTGGCTTGCTTTCTCTAGCAGAGACAAAGCTTTCATTATCAAACTGCTGAAGCTCTTTCTGCAGCAGTTTGCAAACCTGGCTCCAGTAGGGAGAGTCCGGTGACCCACTGCAGTGAAGCACCTATTCCCCAGGGGACACTGCTAATGGCTCCCCATGGCACAGCCAGGCTAAAGGACAAGGATGGGGGTCTGGAAGGAGCCCTGAGCAAGTTGGCAGCAAAACTTACAGGAACTGTAATTGTGGCAAAGGCCTTTGTTTATAGTTCACTATTTATGACTCACAATAATAAGTCTGCCTTGCTGGCACTTAAAATTTATTATATATATAGTTACAGAATTCAAACTAAGAAAAAGGACAAATGTGGCCAAACTAGTCTGAAAATTCAAATATTCTTGGGAATTCATTATATATATATTTGGTTCTGCCCAATGCCCTTCAGGGCTTCTTAACATCCAGATTCTTCCCCTAGAATGTTCCTCTAATTTAGGTTCAGTTTTAAATGAAAACCCATGTTTTGTAATGAAAACTTTCATTTAGAAAATATGAGTGAAACAATTTAAGTTTTTCAAATAAATAATTTTGAAAATGCAATATTAACATAAACTGGAAAATGCTTTTGTCCATTTTCCAGGCAGAATTATTTACCAAGTGTTAATTGGAATTCATAAATAATTTCGATCCCTCAAAAACCAATATCATAGGATCACAAGGTATTTTGGGTTGGAAGGGCTCTCTGAAACTCATCGGGTCCAACCTCTTCCTGAAAGCAGGGTCAATTGTAAGGTCAGACCGTGCTGCTCAGGGCAAACTGAAACCAGGCAAACCTGAGATCAGGTTGCTCAATTTCAATATATTTGCTGTTTGTCAAGAAAAAACTAGATTAATCTGAATCTACCTGATACCATTGACTTTTGAATCTAAACTGTCAACATAGGTAAGCTAAAGAGCATCTGTAGATGGGGAGTTGTGTCAAAGAGCAATTCTGAGGCAACAAGCAGAATTTAACCCCTGTTGTGCAACTGGTGCCTAACCTCTCAAACTGTCTTTTCTCTGTGCTGGGCTATAGGTTCCTCACTACAGACCAGGCTAGTCCATGGACTGTGTTATCTCTGTGCTTTTATCATTTCTAGTGTATGAGGTGTAGCTATCAGCACATACTGAAAAGTCTTGTTACTTTCATAACCACCAAAATATTACTGAGAAATTTTATACATATAAGTACACTTTCACTTCATTTTTAATGAAAACAGACATTCAGACTAAATAAGGAGTTATCTTCCTCAGCAGAGACAGGTAGAATGGCTGTGTGCCCAGTGAGTACGAGTACAATGAAAAACAACACTGATCAGAGGGTGGACATAAAATAATCATGCAGTAGCCCACCTGGACTTTGGAGGGACCTTTCTGTCAGAGAAAGGATGACCCACAGCAGCCAACCCGCAGCTGTGGCTGCCTGCGTTGGCCCAGTTGAGGCTTAAAGTCTGGCAATCAGGTGACATTTTGATGATCATTGGTGAAAGCTAGTAAGAAGCTAAGAGAAGCTATGGGGAAAAGGTAGACTATCATAGAATCATGGAATCATAGAATCATTAAGGTTGGAAAAGACCTCTAAGATCATCAAGTCCAACCATCAACTAACACCACCATGACTCCTAAACCAGGCCCTGGAGTACCACGTCTACACCTTTTTTGAACGCCTCCAGGGTAGACGACTCCACCACCTCTCTGGGCAGCCTCTTCCAATGCCTAACCACTCTTTCGGTAAAGAAATTCTTCCTGATGTCCAGTCTAAACCTCCCCTGTCGCAACTTGAGGCCATTTCCTCTTGTCCTATCGCTAGTTTCTTGGGAGAAGAGTCCAACACCCGCTTCACTACAACCTCCTTTCAGGTAGTTGTAGAGAGCGATAAGGTCTCCCCTCAGCCTCCTCTTCTCCAGACTAAACAGCCCCAGTTCTGTCAGCCGCTCCTCATAAGACTTGTTTTCTAGACCCTTCACCAGCCTCGTTGCCCTTCTCTGGACACGCTCCAGCACCTCA
>WAAD01007739.1:39038-107720 GCA_013389945.1 Fregata magnificens
GAGCGGCTTGGCAAGCTCCTCCGCCAGCTCCCTCAGCACTCTCGGGTGGATCCCATCCGGCCCCATAGACTTGTGAGCATCCAGGTGGCGCAGCAGGTCGCTGACTGCTTCCTCCTGGACTGTGGGGGGTTGATTCTGCCCTTGGTCCCTGTCTTCCACCTCAGGGGGCTGAATACCCTGGGGATAACTGGTCTTACTATTAAAGACTGAGGCAAAGAAGGCATTAAGTACCTCAGCCTTTTCGTCGTCCTTGGTGCCAATGTTCCCCCCCACATCCACCAGAGGATGGAGATTCTCTCGTAACAGGCTCTTCGTTTTTGTCATCTGTCTGGGGGCTTGGGTTATCCAGTACCTTCTGTCTGAAAACGCTAGGGCTTGACATGGTCTCTGAGTTGCTGTTACCCCTTATAATGCAGAGAGGTGGTGCAGGTCATTGCACCAGGAGCCACAGAAGCAGGATGGATTATCAAAGAGCAAGTCTTAGTGTCTATAGTGCTTTACCTGTGAACTGAGAAGTGGCAACAAAGCAAATACAACCCCACTAAGAGCCTTCCAAATATTTCTGCTATGTGCAGGTCTGATCTGTAAGCAGAAGCCCAGGTAGCCAGCACAATACAAATTAGGTTCCTCTTCTCCCTGCAAATCAGAGGCAAAGTGAGCAGTCAAACAAAGTTTCAACATTTAGGCTGAAAAGCAGATTTTGTTTAGGGAGGTATTACCTGTACCCTTTCAAACTCATGTCACCTCCTTAGGCTTTAAACTTTCTGGATTTTGAGTGCCTGTTGTAACTCTCTACGATGTACTTTAATGGGAGAAAATAATTTCCTTGCTTTGTTAAATGCTCCAGGAGTAGCAGGTCCTGCAAGACCTGCCTTTATTTATTTTTTTTTTCTTTTTGTGACAATGGGTGTTACTTTACTACGTAACAGCAGATTTATTAAAAAGGTCTTATTAATAGAAACGCCACTGGAATGGCAAACAGCTTGCAAAAGCAACAAAATGCATCTTTCCTGTAAGACAAACTCATGGCTTTTAGGAATCGATTTTCTTTTGCCATGGTCTATCTTCGGTTGAGCCTGGGTCCCCTTGAAGGCATCACACTATGTATCTCATTTTACCCCAGATCCTAGTCCTTGTTTTCTCCAAATAATTCTGTTGGACACTGCTTCTAGTGTGACATTTCCTTTATGGTTTCAAGTGCATGTTGTTTTGGACTATAACTGTGTGCATTAGCAAGTGTTACAACAGCAACTATTAGTTTCTAGCTTGAAATTCAGTTTCTCAGTCTGCTACAGCATTTTGCCATGATTGAACTTCACATTACCTGGAACCCTAGCTACCTGCATTTGTCTAGCTACAGATGGCAACGCCTCCACAAACGCCTTTCATACAGGCGTTTTACTTTGAGAAGAGGTAATGATCATCAACATATGATCCTTCCTCTTCTTTTTCATTCTGTGAAAGAGCTAGCAATGGGCACATTCAGAAAAATCACTATATGGAATTAGCCCTCATAAATGGAGCAATCTAGATTCAGGCTCCTAGCAAGGATGAAATACATTGCTTGTTTGCTATTCCCTCCCCCAATCCCAAACAGAGCTAATTCAGCTTGTATAAATTAATGTAGTGCACGATTCAGTGGTGCAAGAGGAGCTCAGGTCCGGGATCAGCCCTCATGTACTATGAAATTAGTTCTATAGGAAATTTGATTGGTGCAGACCACCACAGAGAAGCAATTAAATAGCACAGGAAACAAGATTGTTAGAACAGGAATGAAAGATAGGGGAATCCATATCACCTAATACTCTGATTTTTCATTTTGGGCCTCAGTGATCCTCCTGCTAAAGTAAAAAATGTTGGTGCATAGCAGAATTCAAATAGAGTGGTTGTGGAAGTAGGAAAAAGATACCCCAAAACCAGAATGAATGCAAGCTGAGTATTAATAAGTCTAGATCAGTGATTACTGGTGTCTCAAAAAAGCAGAAGAGTGAACATAATTATAAACAGTCACACACAAGACCACAGAAGCACTGAAGAATTCCCATGGAAGCACATGGATTTTACCCTGGGAAAAATCTGTGACCTTTTCGAGAAACACTGCTATAAATTAAAGGATGCTTTTTTCCAAAGAATGAAAAATCTCCCTTTGCTCCGTTGCAAGTTCATCACTTCTGCAATAAAGCTGATAAAGTCTGTGGAAAATGTATCAGTGTTTCTTTATATCTCAAACAGCAATGTTCACAAGCCTCTCAGATTCAGTTATTTTATGATCATGATTCATCGTAAAACAATACCTTGTGCTTCTTCCAAACATTGGTATAAACGCAAGATTCTGCATTTAGCGTTTTTAAAACAGCCCATAGAAAATACCTATCACTGAAAACCCTTAGATGCTTATCTTTGTCTGCAAAAGGTCAACATTGCAATTTTGTTATTTACTTCTCTCATTCCTCATCTTCTATTCTTTTTCTTAATCCACTACTCTTCTTTCACCGAAAAATACTATCATCGGTTTTGTGGACTACCTACATAGAATGAGAAATATTTTGCACGTTAGTGTTTAGTGTTTCAACCATTGCTTTCTCTTCTTTCAGCTGCTCTACGTGCTTGTAAGCAGCTACTCCTTCACCTGTGGAGAAGTTTGGTTTGGGGGGACTGTGGCAGATAGGATGAGCTGTTCAGTGTTTTATTCCGTTCTACATGCTTATTAGGAACAGAATGCTAATCGTGCTAAGATACATACCGCATTCAGTAAGTCTTTTGCCATTCCTTCAGCAGTGATAGATGCAGACCTCTTCCTCGTAAGCCATCTAGCTACCACGGTGGAGGTAGAGGAAGGATGTTTCTTGCTTCTGGGTCCCTGTGTGACCAGCCTGTTTCTGCAGCACCAGGAAGAGACTTTGTGTAGAATGAAAATCTGTTCTCATCCCAAACATTTACTAGTCAGACTGGATTTTGTTAGCATGATTCTCCAGGTTTCTAAAGGACTGCAGCACTACTACAAAAAGTTTCAGCAACAAGGTTAGTTCAGTTTCCCAGTCTGAGTTTCCCCTAAGGGCAAGGCACTGTGCTCCACAACCTTGGCAAGAGATCAAGTAGCACAATGCAGAGTCAGACAGAACAGCAGAGGTGCAATGCTGGGGGTGGGCTGTATTGGTTAGCGGTTATTACCACTTCTACTGATTACCAGACCAACTCAAGCCAAATAATTGCACCACGAGTTCTGCTTTTAAGGGTATTGAAAACCAACAACTTGATGTAGCCTATTATGGCAGCAAACCTTTGAAAGTTTCTAAACATGGGTAATCAACTGTTAAATCAGAAATAGCAGACAGGCTTTCACACACTAGCCATTCCTTCGGGCTTCCTAAAAGGTGGACTAATAAATTTTATTAACTTTCCCCATGACAGCTGTCTGATATCCCTGGTGTATGTGGATATATCAAAGTTGGAATACTCTCAGATCAAGAGGTTTGAGTTGTCTACCTCTGTTGTAAAACACCACTATAGCAAAAGGACAAAGTAGAAAAGGAGGAGAGATTCTGTAAGTAGCAGTTCTTCATATGGCAAGTCTCTCAGTCTGAGAAGTTATTTTCCTCCAGAGAAACAGAGTTCAATACAGCACTTGCATTTTAAGTACCACATATTCCGTCAAGCATACATGATTTCTGAGTAGTTTCAGAGGTAAAAAGATCAGGCTTCATTTCTTCCTCTCCTGCCAATGCAGCTTGTGCATTGTTGAGCTTCAGTGCTGCAAACACATCCTTGACTTTACAACCTTGAGCAATCCCAAAACAATCAAGACAATTAGCCACAGGAATAGAGTTCAGCAATTTTATAAGTGTTGCTAGACTGAAGCCTAAGGTCCAAGTTTTCATGTAACTGACTAAATAAGTCTCATACTTGCTCTTGAGCACTGAGCAAATGGAAGATTCTTGAGACCCAGGTGAGGTGTGTAGCATGGTGGGTCACTTTTGAAACCATTCTCTTTTGCTCAGGATACATCAACTGCACTTGGTCAGGTTTTAGACTCTGGAAAATATTACAAGGCTGTTCTGCAACTGTCACTGAGGGTCAAGTAAGACAACACTTGCCTTCCTTCAAATACTGTGTGTCCGTGTCAGCTAGACTTCTGTTTGGGACTAAATCGCATCTTCGTTGCCCTACTCTTTCTGCAGTGACTCCTGATTCATGTGCATATTACAGTGCAAGTCCTCAGTCTTTTTGGTTAGAGTGAGAGGCACCGAGCTTACAATATTCGACCTCTCATTCCTGCAGCAAGATGTTTTCCAGTAAATAAGTTAGGTGCCAGAACAAGTAAATGGCATTTAAGGAGGAAGAAAAGGAAAATTAAAATTTAGGTCAACTTGAAAGAGTTTTGCATTAAAATATTGGCAGATCAATAAAGTTTTGGGGTTTATATTTTGTTTAAAAAAGTTGATCATACCTGAAAGTTTAAGGAAGTGTTAAAACTCTCCAAAACAAGATCTGTCAGGTCAAACAGTTCATTTAATCGAGCCAGAAACTCCTTTTATCGTGCCCCAACTCAGTTATTTGCATAGATCTGATTTCTTTATTTACATAGATTTGTATTCTTACAGCTCCTTCAGATTCTTTCTTTTCCTAATTATATACGTTACATAAATAAAAATCAGTCTATCTGTATCTTGTCTGGCTTTATTTAACCAGCAATTTAGGGACTGTTCAATATTAAGATACAATCAAGCTAACAGTCCCTGCTCATGCAAATTGTTCCTCCTCTCTGGAGAAGAACTTGCTGACATGAAATCTGCATTTCTGTGTTTATATATTCAGTCTTCATAGGGGGAAAATCTTTTACAGTGAAGCAGATGGTAGGAGATACTGTGAAATTTACCATTGAACAAAGTGCATGAACATTTTATCATCAAAACCTTGAAGAGAAAATAGCTTTTAATAGGGTGGAAAGTTTTATGAAAAACCCCCAATATCTGGGGTAAGAGGCTGACAAACAAGACAGAGCAATTTTTCCTTGTCTTTGGCAATAACATTTTTTTGTGTGTGTTTTGACTGCTGAAGGCACAGGAAAATTTGTTTTCTAGTAACTTGATAAAAACCTCCAAGAATACAAGGAACAGTTTTAAATAACTGGAAAAAATAAGTGGCAAAACTAGTTTGTTTTCAGAGGAAAAAGAACAACCAGGCTTTCCCAAATCAACACAACCTTACCTATTAGGTTCTCCTTGTTTAGGAGAGGAGCTGTCTCAGAACTTGGGAAGGCTGCATTTTTGCTAGACTCAGGACAGCTCTTGGGGCTGCAGCATGGAGGATGCTCACATCTTTTCCTGGGGTTTTCTGTAAGGAGATGATTTTTAAATGCTCTACACATTTACCGTGTTAAGAACAGCATCAAACCCCTGTTGTAGAGTTGACTGTAAGTAATCAGAGGAAACTGCAGTGTACTGACATAATAGGCTCCCCTTGGCTTGTCCTACCTCATAACTGTCTGCCATCTCTCATCCCCATCAAAGCTGATATGACTGAGCTTCTTACTCTGGCACAAATAAAGAAAAATAATCCAGGCGAGAGCTGTCACAGGCCTGGATGGCTATAGCCAACTCGCTGCAGGGCAGGAAAGGGCAGCTTTACCAGTCATAGTGAAACTAATGTATTTTCTTTTCTTGTATTTAGTTCACCACCTCAAAGAGGGAGATAAGAAGTGGATGACTTTGGATGTCCTTTTTATCCCCAAACTAGTGCTTCAGCTGCACCCCCAACTTGCCCTTTGAGCTGAAAAAATCTGAGATTTTGTGCCAAAACTGGTACAGAAGATACAATTTCCATCCCTCCAAAGTAGAGGTAGTAAACTTGGCCATCCATGAATTAACATGGAGAAAAAGGCTAAACGTCAGTCTTTTACTGACATGAAGCAAAACCAAGCCATGCAAGAGTACAAATACCTTCTAACAATGTGTCAGGGCAAGGCAAGGGCTGGCTGCTCCATGCAGGATGGGGAACTGAGGGATAACAGGGCTGGCGGGCAGGGGCCTCACCAGCACCCACCCCACGGTACCTGAGAGAGGCTGACCCAGAGAGCATGGCCAGGGTCAGCCCAGAGTCTAGATCATCAAACAAGTCCCTGATGGTCAAGCAGGTCTGAGGTCACACTACAAAGTCAGCCTGCAGGTTCATTCCATTTCCTCATGTCCTATCGCTGGTCATGAGAGACAGGAGATCAGCACCTCCCCCTCCACGCCCCCCTTGAGGAAGTTGCAGACTGCGATGAGGGCACCCCTCAGCCTCCCCTTCCCCAAGCCGAACAAACCAAGTGACCTCAGCTGCTCCTCAGAAGTCTTGCCCTCGAGACCTTTCACCATCCTTGTTGCTCTCCTCCGGACACACTAATAGTTTGATGTCCTTCTTATATTGAGATGCCCAAAACTGCACACAGTACAGTGTAGAGTGAGACAATCACCTCCCTTGCCTGGCTGGCTATGCTGCACTTGATGCGCCCCAGGACACAGTTTGCCCTTTTGGCTACCAGGGCACACTGTTGACTCATATTCAACTTACCATCAACCCAGACACCCAGATCTCTTTCTGCGGGGCTGCTCTCCAGCCTCTCATCCCCCAATTTGTATGTGTAAGCAGCAATACCCCGTCCCAGGTGCAGAATCCAGCACTTGCACTTGTTAAATTTCATACGGTTGGTGATTGTCCAGCTCTCTAGTCTCTCCAGATCGCTCTGTAAGGCCTCTCTACCCTTGAGGGAGTCCACAGATCTTCCTAGTTTAGTATCATTGGCAAACTTACTTAATGTACATTTGACTCCTGCATACAAATCATTTATGAAAGCATTGAAGAGCACTGGCCCTAAAACTGAGCCTTGGTGAACCCTACTGGAGACTGGCCGCCAGCCTGATGTAACCCCATTTACTCTAATTCTTTGAGCCCGACCTGTCAGCCGTCATTTTATTTCATACCAAAGGTTCAGATTGAAGTTGTCTGCGATAGTCTCCTGTGTACCTAAACCTGGAGAGCCTGCAGCCGGATACTGACACACTCTTCACGGTGCAAATTTAATCCCATTCTCCTCTGCTCTTCAAAACACTTCTGGATTTGTTTAGAGACTTTTTATTTTATTACATTTTACTATGAATGAAAAGCATGGCTCTTTATCACACAACAAGGAAGAGGTGCTGCACACCCGATGCCAATGACAGTCTCCTAGAGGCTAGCAAGAGTTTTGTCTGAAAGAGGACTGAATAAATTTTGGTCCTCAACTGACATTAATCAGGTGTTTCTAGGAAAAAGCTAGATACGGGGGTGAAGCCAGGCCATTCTAAAGACAACAGATGCAAAAAGATATTCTGGGGAAGTGACGTCTTCAAAGTTGGCATTACAGACCACTGCTGTGAAGCAGAATTGATGAGCGATTGCAGTGTATACAACTCACACAATCATCCTGAACCGGTTTCCCACATGAAACAGAGGAATAATGCTCTAGTGCTGTTTCTTTCTAGGTGAAACTCTATGTCGCTTCCTACTTCTAAAAGGCTATCTTTTCCCAATATGTCAAAAGAACAAAACCTAAAAGTTGATTCCTCTCTCAGATCAGTTGGAACTTAATCCCGTTACTGACCTCAATAGTCTCACTCTTGAATTCATTAGGAAAATGACTGAAATGGTTTCAGGGCTCAATGTTTTATTTCAAGGATTGCTTGTCAGCAAAGGACCCTGGAACTGGAGTGACTTTTTCCAGACACTTGGCACGACACAGTAAATTCCAAATCCTTTTCCATTTCTGTTTGCTGGTCAGCAAGCCCACACCTTCTCTTCAATGAAAAGGAGTCAATCTCTGTTGATTGTGGCCTGTTGCTGTGCTCTCATGTTAGGGCCTGAGCGGGATTCTGCTGTAAAAACAGGACAGGACAACTGGCAGAGGCTTTGTATTGCGATAGTTTATTGGAACACTTGGGAGACTCTTTTCCCTTGGACTACGCAACTTCTAAAAGAGCTGTGGAAGGTACCTAGCACGCCCTGGGTTGGGGTCCAAGGCCATTGCCTGCAGCCCCGCTGTTTGGGCCACAAGGGCCAGCTGGGCAGTGGCGGTACGGTGGAGTTTGGCCCTGAGGTGGCCTTGGCATAGACAGAGCAGCAACTGCTGCCAGCCCTGGTGGAAAGTGAGTGTTGGGCACAGCCGGCATGGCGCAACCTGGTGAAGCGGCAGCAGGAGCAGCACCCTCGACGCCAGCCGGGCCGGGGCTGCTGTGCTGCGGCCAAAGAGAGGGGACCAGAAGGCTGAGCTGCTCCCTGCCTACTGCTGCTGCAGGGTCTGAATTTGTCAGAGCAGTGGTGCGTGCAGATGTAGAGGCAGGTCTGACTTGGGTAGCTGCCTTGGCACGTCGCTTGGCAGGTGCGGTCTTCCCGGGTGCAGAGGCGTGCACGTTCCCCCTTGGACCTGCTGTGATCGGACTGCTCTCCTCCTCGCAAGTGGTTTCCCACGCAAGCTCAACATCTGGTTTTCTTTTCCGGCAGCACACATGCAGACCCCTGTCCGATGAAAATCCTGCTGGTGTTTGATTTTTTGGACAAAAGCTTTGCTTATACTTCAATAGCAGATGCAGACAGTGTCTTCTAAAATTTGGGTGGTAGTAGAAGTGACACTAAAACATGCAAAGGAAAAGAGTTAGTTGCCACCACCTTGAGACTGCAAAGCACAAAGATAGGAGAACTATGAGTTTTAATTGCCAGAGACAAATGCGGATGTTAAACAGGACTATCGGGGCATTCCAAACCTGAAGTTTCGGCTGAATAAAATGGTGCAATACAGTCCTGTTAGGTAGCAACCAGCCTTGTGTTTTTGCCGCTTGGTAGCAGGGAAGCATAGGATTTTCAAAAGCATGCAAACTGATTTAGAAACCCAACTTTTAGCAACTTTAGCGTGGAATGAACATGTAGGTAGCCATAGGATGCTGACACATACCTTCTCAGCCTTCAGCAAATGCCACAAGAAAACTGCCCATCTGGTACATCAAGGCACAGAGCAAATAGTGCTATGTTTTAGTCTGGAGAAGAGGAGGCTGAGGGGAGACCTTATCACTCTCTACAACTACCTGAAAGGAGGTTGTAGTGAGGTGGGTGTTGGTCTCTTCTCCCAAGTAACTAGTGATGGGACGAGAGGAAGTGGCCTTAAGTTGCGTCAGGGGAGGTTTAGATTGGATATTAGGAAAAAATTCTTTACTGAAAGAGTGGTCAAGCATTGGAACAGGCTGCCCAGAGAGGTGGTGGACTCACCATCCCTGGAGGAGTTCAAAAAACGTGCAGACGTGGCACTTCGGGACACGGTTTAGGAGGCATGGTGGTGTGGGGTTGACGGTTGGACTTGATGATCTTAGAGGTCTTTTCCAGACTTAATGATTCTATGATTCTATGAAATACCAAAGAAAAAAAAATCCTGATACGATGAGAATATCTTTTCACTGTATGCGTTCAAAGTAATTGGAAGTAACCAATGTCTATTTTATCAGCATTTCTACTACTCAGAAATGCTACCTGAAAAGCTCTGCTGAACATGAGCTGAGAAACAAATGACAATCAGAACATTTACTACCATCTTCGTCTCCTGTGTAGTAACGGCTTATTTCACTGGAACAGAAATCTGTCCCACTAGAATATTCTGAGTGTTAGTTTGCACGTAGAGGATCCAACATACCTCCGTGGATGGTTCTTCTGCTAGCAGGTCATTGCGCGAGCCCGATTTTGGAAAATGCCACAGCTTTCTGCTGAATCCGTACAGATGGAGGCGATGAGTGAAGCTTTTCATGCTCTTGCTTTCAAAAATTCTCAGACGTCCTCTCCTTGCTAGGACTTCCTCCTCAAACAATTCTTCATGAATCGCTACACACTTCCCGTTGTCCCCCCACCAAATGGACTCAAACTGCTCGCTTTCAACAACGTCCCAGAACTTCTTCAGAAAGCGGAGGCATGTAAGGGCATCGCCTGTGCTAGAGCTCTCCTCAGATGAATTCAGGCGCTCTCTTTTTGACCAGGGTTCCTTAGTCGAAGTTTGTAAAGACCTTTCTTCTATAGGAGGTCCAAAGGCAGCATCACTAGCTGCTCTTTTGTCACATGCTGGACAGAGAGAAGAAGTCAAGCCTGACGAGTTAACTCCCTTGGCCAGACCAGAATCACATGAAGTTTCCGATGAGGAAAGCTCCATTTTAAATTCTTTTTTCTCAGTTTGAGCAAATTTTTCGGTTGAAGCCATGTACCTTGGCAGCTAGACTGTCCTGCCAGCCAGCCAGCTGAAAGGAATTGACCAACTGACTGAGAATCCCAAGGGAAAATTCTCCAACATCACTACGACACCCATGCTGCGCTGCCGTGACATCACAGAGCGGCATCCGCTTCCTAGCAACATGAAGCACCAGCAGCACATCGTTGCTTTTCATTTACAGATTTTATGTCTCAAGAGCCAGAAAGTAAATAAAGCTGCAATGAAATTTTAGATGCAGTGACAGGACAGTGCTGTGCTGGGTTGCAGCTAGTACCTGCCCCACAGGGAGGGACAGGGAGGTTCATCCAGGCTTTAGAAAAAAATACTTCTAGATAATACTTACACTGTGCAGGACAAGGCTTTTAAACAATATATTACATGGCTAAAGTGTTCATATAAATACTCTACAGAAAACTGTGCAACCAAACTGTTAGGAAAGTTTACACATCAGACCACCACGTATCTCTGTGGAAAGGAGCGGCACAACGCTGAGAAAGAATTGAGCCAGGAACCATCTGAGTGTCCTCTGCTGGAGACTGTGCTACAAACACAGAAGTCTTCAGCACCTGGCTCAGTACAAATGCAGTCCCTGTCTCTGGATTAGCACTTTTAAAATCACTGATTTTATCGGGCACATTTTTGTAGGAAGTTTATTTCCACCTGTGAACCTTACTGAAAACTTACTGAACCTCTGGCCAATGCCCAGGGACCTTCAGCTTTACTGAAAGAGGGAAGGTCTGCAGGTTTGTTAGTTCAGGTTAAAAACCGAACCTACACAGACAGAGTTTTCATACCCAAAGATGTGGGGCTCAGGCTTTTGGGATGAATGGGCAAAGGTACCAACAGATGCTGAATTTGTGACATTTAAGCTGATTTATAAAAGGCATTTTGTTGTTTTGGTGTCGCAGTTTTTTTGCATTGCATCAGCCTTAATAACCAGAGCTGGATACAAGGAAGCCCAGGGAGACCGTTGCCTTAGTGTTCTTCGGTGCGTAGTTTAGTGCCAGGGGAGTGACAAGGCAGACGTACCCCTATCAGTGAAGTGGGATGTAGAAAAAGGAGAAGTGGCCATAAATGCATCTCAGTCAGCATTTCTGTAGTTCTCAAGTTGCTTCACAAATACCGTTTAAGTAGGACTTCTAGCAGGTCAGCGTGGTACTTCTTACATGAACTGTGTGAATACTTCATTTTGGTTTGGTGACTTAACTGAAACATGAGAAGCAATTTTCTGAACAGTGAACTGACCCAAACTGGAACGTATTCCTTTTGTCTAATTAAAACAATTTTTTTGATTCACATGAAAAAAATCTTGCTGTTCAGTACCCATGACAAAAGAAGTCAGAGCCAGAAGTTTAAGAAAGGAGGCAGAAAAGATAAAGGTTCTGCTCTCTAACCAGCTGTGGTGATTACAGCACTCTAAGTGGATGTAGGCATGTTACTGCTTAATGTGATAACCTGTAACCCACACTGAGAGAGTTCACACAGGTGTACCAAAGCAGAAAGCATCCTCTGCACTCTAGTGCTTTTGACAGTGATTGAGAATGGGTGAAAAGATACGTTACGTCTTTCTGTAATTTCACTAAAAAGCCTACATTTTATGAGCCTTTTAAAGCAAACTAGCAGTAGAAGTTTCACCAATTCCCTTTTTGTGGTGGTTCCAGCAGCAATACTATTTAACTTGCACAGAAGGTCTTGTGCAGTTGGATCCTGAGTGGTGGTAGGTTCATGCAGGCAGAGAAGGAAGAGGATGGCAAGCTCCTGTCTCTTGGAAATGTCAGGACCAGCCAATGCAAGACTGCTCAGCAGGATGAAACCAGCTGGGAGTTGTGCTGATTCTGCTGGCGACAATGCCTGCAGGATCCAAGCAGCATCTCCAAGTCTCCTCCTGTCTGGGACTGAATCCTTTCTCCTGTGCAGCAGCCCCTGATGTGCAGAGAAATGCAAATTGTATTCTGCTGCACCCCAGCTTGTAGATATGGCCCAGAACACGAGCTTTGAAACACACAGCTTCTAGTCCTTCAGCGTTAGCGTTAAAACCTTATTACCCCACTTAAAGTCAGAGGATGTGCCAAAAAGTTGCAACAGAGCATGATACATGGGTAGCAAAACTTCCCAACGTTAATGTAAAGTGTTCTGACATGCCAGAACAATTAGACTGTCTCAGCTCTTGCAGGTAGGCTGGCAGAACAGACTCATCTCAGACAGTGCTAATGCTGTTAGGCAAAAGCACTATTTTATGAAGAGATGACATGAGATATTAAGTTCAGCTTTATATTCGTCATTGTGTTTTAAAATTATTAAAGCACCACTGAGAAGTAATCTTTATAAAAAGCATTTACAATGTTCAAGCTTAATAATTCACAGTGAATCCATTAAATTTACAAAGGTGCTTTAGCAGCATCAAGGAACCATTCCTAAAATACAGTAGGTTAAGAATTGCAGGTAAAAAAATCACTATTATGGTATCACAGTAACTTATGAGGATCCAAGGGTTTTTTAGTTATGTTTTAATATTTTTGGCCCTGTTACAACTACAGTAAAACTTGCATGAAAATATCACATTGTTAAGCACAGTGTGAAAGAGGTGCTGGGGAATTGGAGAAACAGAAATCTTTAGTTGATGCCGGTCTGAATATCCCATTTACCTTGTGACTTCTAATAGCTCTTTTAGTAATAAGGAGCTTTTATTATTGGTTGAAATACTGGNTGTGCATAGTCCTGAATTCCCAGTGTAGGATGCAGAATTTCGTCATTTGAAAGCACTAAAGCACAATGCTTCAGTGGATATGCGAGAGCTCCATTCTGAACCAGACAGAACACAAGATTTTACATTGTCATTTTACCCTTGTAACCTAGCTTCAAGTTTAAAATCAAGCTTTGGATTCCCCGAGATCTACATACAAAGCTCTATTCACATTACTCACCTCAGCCAAGAAATGAATCTAAAACAGAATGTGCGAGACTGCTGAGTTCACAGAACACGTATAAACAGGTATCATCAGGTTTAAGAGACAGGAAAAGAGGCTGAAGAGGAAAGACCAGAGTGACACAGACTATTAGCATTTTCTTTTGTAAGACCCATGTCCTCACATTCCAATTAAGCAGAGAAGGAGCTTACTGCTCTAAGATTTTCCCCTTACTAGATAATTTTTGCCTAGTTGCACCATTGTACAGGGTGTTGGCTATGCATGCTAAGTCTGTCCTGATGAGCCCTGCAGACGTGCCCGTGGCAGAGGTGCTGAGGGTCGGGAATGAGATGCGCTGCCAGAGCTGCGCTCACAATTCTCCATATTCAGGGCACGTGCTTGTGTTATGCCTCCCTCCTGCCAGGGCACTTTGGTTTTCTTAAGTAAAGCAGTACATTCAGCTATCAAGGGGAAAGGGTGAAGGCGAAGAAAAGGCCAGGAAGTTCTGATGTTTAATGAACCTTTCATTCAGTATATACAGCTTGTCATGTAAACTGAGTATGTGGAGAAATCCCACGGAATGCAGACCAGACAGTGCGTGGGCTAAATAGTTGAGCAGAAAGTAAGCAAAGACTGGAAAAGTCTTATTTGGTTATCAAATCCAGTCCCTTGTTACTGTGGGCAATCCTATCCTATAATTCAATGCATAAATTGATGTATGATCCCATCATAAACTGATGTATGATTCACAAGAACAATTTTGTTGTGAAAAAGAGGATGGGGGGAGGAATAACCTGTTCTGATTTTCTGTATGACCTTAGCGTTTGGCATGAAGGATGCAAGAGAGGATGATGACCACCACTATTCCTTCCTCCACAATAAACCTGCATGAAGTAGGAGGCTATTGCTCACCAGTGTAGACTCTAAGAACCTGAAGAATAATGATAGGTCACTATGAAATAGTGCATTACTTACCCTGGTTCTCCATTTATCCCCCACACAAGTTTTTGTTAGTCCTCTTCTTAGCAGAGCATTTTGCTTATACTGAACATACATAGGAAAGTTATTGACCAAGTTATTACTAACATAAAAAACTTTAGAAAGCCAAATTGTTCTCTATAAATATTCAGCAGGAGACCTGCCTATGATTGATAGTTTTACTTTTATATGTAACATATGTAGGTGGTTTTGATTTATATTTCATAACAGCGTGAACAGAGTACTGCATGTACTACATGTTCTGTATTAGTATGTAACTAGTACAGCAACCTCTGTGCAAGAGCCAAATGCCATCCAGAGACTAGACTTGACATACGTTCGTCAAAATCAGGAAAGGGAAAGCAAATCTCAGCATGTTGAACAAACTGTACTTGCCTAAACTGTGAGCTTTTCTATCCCATACTATCATACCTCCTTAATAACCCACTGTAATAAAAGCTAATAATGAGGCACATTAAGATTACATTAACTCAGCTGAACAAATGAAAATGTGGAATTGCTATGAATACCAAACAGTAAATTCAAGTGTGGGTATTAACAGTTGACACCTCACCCCCTAACCTGTGAATGGGCACTTGATCTTCAGATCTGGGAAGCAGGTTGGCCTTGTGCCACTCCTTAGAACTGCCGTGGCTGGGCACGAGTGTGGTCAAAACAAGTCCATCACAGAACCACAGAAAATTAGTTTGCCAGGCTCTTTCATCCTATAGCCTGAAGGCTTAGATTAACAACCTGTGTCTAAACGACAAACTTTGGATCTTCAAAAGCTGTGGAATCCTCCCCATAGAAGGCTCCAGAGCTCCACTGTTTTTATCAGTCTGAGACAATCACCCTGCTTCGGCCGTGGGTTAGGTTGAATTTTTATCCAGAAATGAACTGATTCGATCTGTAACATTTAAAATGAATAATGAAAATATCTTCTTGGATAAAAAGAAAAGTAGTAGGTTTTGTTTCTCATGAATGCATACTATGCTGATCATTAGCGTGATCCTTCTCTGAGGTATGCCAGTTTTGTGATGAGAGATCCATGAGAATGCCTAATAACTGGCAGATGATTTGTGGCTGCTATTACAGCCATATGTCAATGAAATACAAGGTCTGTTTTGTAATACCAAGGCACTAATCCTACTCGCTTTTTTAATTAAATGGAATTACACATGTCAAAGTAAGCAAGATTTGGCTGTTGCAAGGAAGTTATTCTTGTTGCCTACATGAGAACTCCCTATGGGAGTCATATTCTGCTTTCATTACACTTACAGTATCGGACTGACTTCTATTACAGAAGTGTGCCTGTGTCTAGAGTACTTTCCCATGTTGGAGGCAGGTCTCACCTCTGATTACTGATCCGATGTCTTGGACCTCATATGTGAAGTAAACCAAATTAAACTGATGCAAGGGCTTAACATGCTGACCTTTGGCAACCTTTGTCCTTGCTGTTGTGAGTAGCTGTTAAAGAATTCTTCAAGGAGCTAGTGATTAGTTGTGGCAGTGTGTGCAGTCATCACAGGGGTCAATGATGGTTTTGTTATGGCTTGACTGGGAAGAGAATAGAGTCCAAGCCTTGATCTGACCCTTTGCGAAAAATACTGCCAGAGGAATCAGTTCCGAATTGGTGGGTAGTCCTCACAGGTGATCGGATGTGATGAGAATCACCCATGCTCAAAGGGAAATGAAGGCTTCCCTTTTTCCAGTATCCAACTTGCCAAATTAAAATACTTGTTAAGCACCAGCCTCCGTTTACGCAGACTCTTACATACGTGCCCAACATTGCTTATCTGAACAGTCCCCCTGCAGTGAGTGCTTTCAGGACTGTGATCAAGCTGGGAACAGGTAACAATCATGAACAAGTGCAGCACAAGTGCTTATGGTGTCCAGATGTTCCTTCCCTAGGCTCAAGCATTAGGGACTGGGTGAGCTATCCATAAGTTATAACAAGATTTCTCAATTTTAGATTTGGCAGCTTTCACTGTTCATTTCTCTCTTACATTTGCTTGTAGCATTTAAACTAAGCAGTGTTTTCAGGTAATTGAGACACTTGGGAAAACTGGTATTAACAAAATCTATTTTTCTGTATAAAGTGTTTGGCAGAAAATGAAAGGCTTTCAAGTGCTTTTTTCTTTTTTAAATGCTTTTGGCTGTTACTAGTGAGGGTTAAAAAAATCTCTAGTGTGAACAATTGGCCATTCACCCAGCACAAAATCACTATGCCTGTATGAGCTCCTGCCCTTAGGGAGCACTGTAAAGTCTTGGTAACAATATCACAGGCATTTTGGCAAGTGCAAATAAAGAGAGAAGGCAAAAATTATAAAGAAGGCTTCTGCCCAAAGATAAGCTTGAAACTATTATAAGTACTATAACAGGACCTACTCTTGAGCACTACCCCAGACTGCTGGCAGGAAGGATGTCGAATCACTGAGGACTTTATGCTGTCTCTCTGCTGTGAGTCTGGGGATAATCCAGCAAAGTGTCACCTCCAGCTTCTTTTTTTCCAGCTAAGTGCAATCTGACAATTCTCTATCCTATTTGGAAAGTATTTGTGATTGGATGAAAAACGGAAAACCCAAATGATAAATGGCTATGAAATAAACACATCCTGGAACTAGAGCAAGGGTGGTTGCCTGGAGGACTGAAAAGGATGTGGAAGGAAGTCAATAGGACTGACCAGATTCCAGCCTGGCTTCTGCCACGTTTCACTACCGGGCCTGGGGTATTTCCCTCTGTACTGGATCCCCAAACTTCGGCATTTGTGCCTTTTAGTGCTGCCCTCCCCACATTCGGTGCTGTGTGCCACCAGGGAGTTCGCAGTGCTAATTTAGCTGAATAGAGACCGGGGGGTGGAGGTTGTTCTCCACAGGGTTTCACAGCAGATGGAGTAGATCTCAGGCAATTGGAAGTGTCAGAGGGAGAGATGTATGGAAAAGCCTGTATTTAGCTGCCATGTCTATTTAGAGCTGCAGCAGAGCTCAAAGGCTGAGCTTTATGTATAAACAATGATTCTGTCCTCCTTTCGTTTGAATATGCGTTCATTCAGTGGGAGGCCTCTGTCTCAGGTATTCCTCAGGCTAAGGGTGTCTGCAGTGCAGCTCCTACATCCAGGAGAGTGTCCTTGCCACGAGGTGATATTTTGGGTGAAAGCCTCCATTCTTACTGAAATGAGGCCAAGAAAGAAAGAATTACAGCTCAAAAAGTAACTAGAGGGAGCCAGGTTCCCTGCTGTTCAGGAAATGTCTCTGGGGCTGTTTCTTAGAAGACCTAACATGCAGAGGTCCCAGTGATGAGGGAGCAAAGCCAAAATCTTTCTGCTCAAGTTCCTGAGACCATTTCTCCTCCCAAATCCATGACTCTCTTGTTCTCTGAGTTGCCTCCAATTCTGCTACTCAGCCTGCAAGTAGCAGGAGACTGCACAGAGCAGCTGTGGGACTCAACAGCCAAACACCCTTCCACTTCCATGGCCTAAAGGGTCAGAGTCATGTCCAATGTAGACTTACCAAAGGAGGCCACATTAAAAAAAAGAAATTCAAAGGACAACTCATGTCCTCGCTTTTGTTTGATGTTTAGAACATTCAGTAGGGTTTGGGAACCCAGCATGACATGAGCCCCTGTCTGTTTAAAGTGATTTTCATCAAGTCTGTCTCTGATCTTTTTCATCAGAGAATATATATGGCTTTTTCAATATACTATACTGCACCTCTTCCGCTAACAAGCAGTACTTACTGCTGGGCAATCAAATGCAGGCCGAGTAACCTTTTCACCCATCTGTCTTGAAAACATCTCTTTGTGTATTTTATTAACGGGACGCATTTGTTAACATTGTGGGGTATTTCATTAGGATAAGCAAAACAGAAGCATCAGCCACCAGTTACTGAAGGCATTATGAGGCATGGTTTATGAACATTCCATGGATCTGACTTAACACGTAGCAGGAATCAGGTGAAACAGCCCGGCTTCTTTCAAGGACTACTTCATGGCACACCTTGATTACATATTCCAGCTCTTTCATTTATTTGTTCAATATAGTAAACAATTATTTCTAAGACAGCTGAAAACATGCTGTTGAGTCAATTCAGCAAGATGAATGGACTAAAAACTGCTTGTTGTGTGTTAACCCACCCAGCCGGCAGCTCAGCCCCACGCAGCCACTCGCTCACTCCCCCTGCACCGGGATGGGGGAGAGAATTGGAAGAGCAAAAGTGAGAAGACTTGTGGGTGAAGATAACAGCAGTTTAATAGGTAAAAGAAAAGCTGCACGTGCAAGTAAAGCAAAATAATTAATTCGCTACTTCCCATTGGCAGGCAGATGTTTACCCATTTCCAGGAAAGCAGGGCTCCATCACATGTAACTTGGGAAGAAAAAGACTGTAACTCCAAATGTTCCCCTTTCTTCCTTCTTCCTCCAGCTTTTTATGCTGAGCATGACAACCTATGATATGGAACATCCCTTTGGTCAGTTGGGGTCAGCTGTCCCAGCCGTGTCCCCTCCCAACTTCTTGCACACCCCCAGCCTACTCGCTGGTGGGGCGGCACGAGAAAAGAAAAGGTCTTGACTCTGTTCAGCAATAGCCAAAACATTGGTGTGTTATCAACACTGTTTTGGTCACAAATACAAAACATAGCACCCTACAAGCTGCTATGAAGAAAATTAACTGCATCCCAGGCAAAACCAGTGTACTGTTACATTGTGCAGAAGTTTTTGTTAACATTTCCGTGCTAATTCAGAAAGATAAAATAATTTCTCAGCCTGCAGAATTATTTCCGTGCATGGGTAATTTCTAATCTGCTGCTTATAGGATGTTTTAATAACTATATGACAGCTGTTCAAAGCCAATCTTAACAGGGGAGGGAAATCATTATACATTACCTCAAGACTGCTATGTAGTTTAATATGTTCTATAAATGGTGACAGATGTAAATAGCTGCTGTATTTCACTGCAGGAAGCAGTGACCCAGGCAGACTGGCATAGGCTGATGCTCCCTTTGTGCTATTTCCAGTTGGCAAATGGTTCCCGTTCTGTACTTCTTACTGTATTTACCCTTAATTTTTCTAGACTATCTCTTTTTAAAAGCTACAGTTGAATTTCAAGGGGCACATGTTCTTAACATATTTCACAGACTACTTTCCTATTTGGGAAAGTGCTCTGGAACATTGACTCCACTTCTAAGATTTTAGAGGAATACATTATCATGCTTCAAGCACTTAGACCCATTCCCATGGGATATTGGTCGACATTAGTCTGGTATATCACCAGTTCTAAAACTTATCTTCAGGAGGAAAGAAGACTTAAGCAACTGGGCCATCTGTGTATCTGTTTGTGTTTCCTCTCCCTCCCAGTAATTTTTTTAACCCATGAGCAAATTTCAGCTAAATTTGGCAGAGGGATACAGGTCCATATAGTCATATTACCACAGGTCTTGTCGTAGTAGAGGACTAAATGGAGAAGATGGGTCACAGAATTGGCCAAACAACAAGAAAGTCTGCAGTATGATTATTATTAGACACCAGAGAATGAACATAAACAGCTGTTAATGCCCCCATTGCATAAAAATGTTTCAAAACAAATATTGATGTTGGTGTCTAAGAAGCTGTGATCAAGTGTATGATAAAGTGTACGTCCATAGGACACCACATCTCATTATTTCAAATATTTCTTCATTTTGTAAATAAATAACAGACAGAAAGCAAAGGAGAATTGTCTGACTTAATGACCTGTCTGCACGGCCATGATGTCTTTATTTCTGAATGATATAGAGGCAGTAACATGACTATTTGCAAGTCTAAATTCTGTAACTGGCATTGAGCAAGTTAAAACTGGAGAGCTGTCTGATGGGTTTGATTTCTGACTCATTGGGTATTTACATCTTTTAGGATTAGATCTGGTATCAGATTACAATGTTGATGTTTTCAGTTCCTCATGAATCAGAAAAACTTCAAAGCATTTTTTCTGAAACACTGACACCTGGTGATTTGAAAATGATACACAGTTTCTGGGATCTTGCACTTTCTGACTGAAAATTATGTTGTTTCCAGTCTCCCTGCTATTTTTTGCTAGTGGCCACAAAAGCGGTCTGATTTGGGAATCATCAGTAGCAGAGATCCTAGCAGCCAACACTAGGGTTGGCCCACACAACTGGGTTGTCTGTCCTGGAGCCATATATCTCCTCTCAGATGGAGCTTACAGGAAGAACATTGTTAGAGCAGCTGTGGAGCTTGGGGAACACTTGTCTGTGGAGAGGTGCAACAGCTGGGGCTGAGTGTAAACTATGGAAAAGCAGAACATTGAAACTCAGGAGTAAGTGCAGTCTCTGACCATGTTGGCAGAGCTATAAGGTCTCTTCAGAGTCAACTCTTAGGTTTACTGCAGTCAATATCCATCACTTTCTGCTACCTGAACTAAAGCCCTGAATCCTGGCAGCTGGACCAGGACTTGCAAACTTGAATATCAGAAAAAAACCCTTGACAAACATTGGAGCATGACTCATTCAACAAAAAACCTCACCCAATTTTGGTACCCATTGGCTTTCTGCCTACATGCATACTGCCAATGTTGCCACTAATAAAATCCCTGTTACCATTGTAAATCTGCTTTGCTCTCTACTGCATATGCTTTGGGAATATCTGATAATTCAAAGCATCTTGGAAAAATGTTAGTTATTGAGTACAAACTATTTGAGGTGCTACACTGCCATGAGACCTCCTTTCCCAGATTTCTCTGTTTATTATAGGCCTTTTATATCCATAAGTGAGCAACAAGGAGGTGGGTGGGTATTTTACAACTTACTCTTGGCCAAGATGTTCATCCTTATCAACTGAAATCATTCTGTTCTCTCCTAACCTCTAATTTGAGAACCTAGAAGTAAGTACACCTTTTTAAGAGCTTTTTTTATTCACATAAAGTCTAGCAAAGCCCACAAAGCTTTGTGTAAACTACGGAAGATTACCAAGCCCACCAGAGGGCTCTTAATTATTTGAATTTCAGCACATGATCAAGTACTTTGCTGGATGAGTGTCTGTTTCAGACCCAGGACTGTTCTGGGTAGAGGTTCTGGGGCAATTTCTCTTTCTTTACTGTCTCTAGTGATCTTAACAGAATGAAGAAATCTATCATACAAGCAAGGTCACTAGGATTAAATTCTTTGTGTGAGGTTAGAACGCTGCCTACAATTTAAAGAAAATAGTTTTTGTTTTCACTTGGAAGTGTTCACAAGTGAATCTCTTCCAAAACATCTAACACTAAGCTAGATGCTGTCTGCAAGGAGCTGTATACGGTGCTGCTACATTCCGGTGCGCTGAGTTCCTTAGCTTGCTCAGTGGTTGTCAGCCTGTTTCACAGTGCTGTACACATCTTATCAAAGGATCTTATAGACTCACAGGTTAGGAGTGAAAGCATGGGCCCATCTATACCTATGCATGATTACACGGGGAATCCATTCTCATTCACATCATTATAACTTTGCCCATGGCGACTAGAGCACTTGTTTACCTGGAGAAATTGCATTGTGAAAGGAACTTATGAAATACTTCCAGCTGTCTCTGAGCTCTATGATTTTCTCATTACTGTAAAATGCCAATTTCCTCTCAGATTTGGAGTCTTGAGTTTGGAAAAGAAAGCTGTCACTGTGTAACCCGATACACGAGCAAGCACCGTTGTTCAGAAGCATCTCATGAAGGACCAGGGGAGACTTCCAAATCTTGTGTTGTCACAGCCATATTCCCGCGCAATTCACTGTCTCTCCTCACTTCTCACACAGTTCCTCATTATCTCTTACATGCCCATCAATGTAGAACAATGTTTTCGGTCCAGTCAGTTAGAAACAGCACTGTTGGAAGCAAACCAATTATTTGTAAGAGAGAATTAAACATTGGCAATTACCCCTCTAGAATATGATTGTTGATGCTTGCGGACAGTATTTATAAGAATGTTAGTCCAACATAGTGTATTAAAACAAAAGATAGTCTAAAATCCTTATAAGGGATTCCAATAATACCTTTAAGTGCAGAAATCCTGTTTTTCTGATGCATAGTCACTGTGCCTCTCATTATACTTGGTGTGTGTATATATATATAAGCAGACTTTCACCACCCCAGAAATCACATGTATGTCCTGTCAAATAGCATTTGATGTTTCAGATGAAAAGTTGGCCAGAAGTGACATGTTACTCATTGAAACGAAGGACATGTCACACACAATTTCCTCTTCACGTCAGGTTGAGTCAGTTTGCCCCACCGCCTGGCATATGAGATGTGTCAATGGCAGTGGTTCCTATTTCATGCACAACATCTGTTTGTAGCTCACTGGTTAGATGAGCAAGTCCCAATATCATCCCTGCCAGCTGTCTTATGTACTATTTCAAACTGCTGTGAAACATGAGGATAACTATAGTACGGGACGTGTCATGGGCTATGCTCATTTGGCTTTGCTCATCTGAACCTTTGACATCGTGTGGGGTTCCTCATCATGGCTTGCTCGGGTTCTGCTGTGGATTAGGCTGTGTCTCAAGTAGATTATTTTCAGAATAAGGGAAGGATGTGTTAATAGTCTTGGCTGTCTTAACATGAACAGATGTGAAAATTGGCATGACGCTGAGATGGGGCATATAAAAAACAGAAATAGAAATTTGCATCAAACTTTGGCTCAGCAATAATTCTTGGAGTGTAATTTTTATCTAGTCTAATTAGCCTAATTTCTATGACTACTGATTTTTCAGCACATGTCTCTAAAGAACCATATTTAGGAAAATAGTAGCAAAACTTGCAATTGTCACAGCAGATGCAGCGCCAGTCCGGCTAAGCAGGGAAATTGGTAGATTCAGGATTTGATACCACTTTTTGAGAAAAAAGATTATGGTATAAACAGCAAATATACTGACATAAAGTCTTGCATTATTTTCGTCCTTTATGAGATGAAGCCAAGGATTATTCTTAGATGTAAGCAGGACATAAGCCAGGTCTCCTGCTGAGGCTCAGCACTTTTTCAGCATCATTGTAGATGTGGATCAATTCCCTGTGTTTTTCTTAGCCTATTAGGCCCAAGATGACATAAAGTTCCAGCTAGAGTAGGAATTCCCCTATCCTCCTGTTTCCCACTGCTAGATAGATCCTTTGGGAAATGTAATTCAAGAGTTTATAGTTTTTTGAGTCCTGGGTGAGAGCTCCATGAAGAGCTCTCACGTATGAAATTTGCTTTCCCTGCTCCCAGACAAGGTCTGAATGTGGTGACTGCAAGGAGGCACTACACGGTGGGTGTATTACTGGGACAGATTGGGAAAGAAGATTTGGTAGTGAAATACATCAGTTCAGCTTAAGTTCCTTGTGATGTCAGTTTTGTAGACTCACCCAGAAAGGATGATGGGCATATTTAATAAATCCTCAAATACATAAATAAATAAAAATTATCATCTGAACTGCCTGAAATATTAAAGAACATTGATAAATAAATTACAACATTTTTGACTTGGGTCCCTTTATGAAACAAGTTATTAAAATGGCTGTAACTATATTCTGACTCAAGGACTGGTTGGTGGGTTTAATCTATTATTTACTTTGCCTCAGAAAAACACAGCAGCAATGAAAAAGGATTGGTCAATGTCACATGATATTGTATGAATGCTACCGATCAATCCAATTCTTTACCATCACATACATCACTGTAAAACTGGTGAATTCCTTAACTTCATTTATATTGCCCCTGATTTACACATCACAAGCGAAACATTATTAGACCTTCTAATTTCTCTTCCTGCCCTTGCTCAGAACATCCGCACATTTCATTCAAGGTTTCGCTGAGCAAGGATTGAAAAGAAACCCCCAGGGTTTGGCCAAGGGAATAAATAACTCCGTCATCTGGGAATATAAGTGAGAAGACAGGATGAAATGTCATTTGGGAATTAGTATGCAAAACAGAAGGAATGCAGAAAGCAAAACAATGTTAAAATTTAATTTGTGTGTTTTAATATTATTGTCTTTTTATGTTTTAAAAGCACAATATAAAAATAAATATGACAAAGGGATAAATGCATGCAGCACAATTAGCATGAAAATTACACCTCATTTGTTTTCTGGATATTGCTTTGTCTGGATTATAAATGGCATGTAGATACAGTAGAAAGTGAAATATCTCAGAATATTAAATTCTTTTAAGATGGTGCCATGGGGGCCTTAATGTCTTCTTTTATTCCTGACTCTAGTTTATTGTTCTTGTGTTGTCAGCAATAACCCTCCCACAAAAGTGCACCCTCTATCCCTGATCTGAACTCTGCCGATTTCTAGTGCACTGTCTACAGCGATAGCTAGCACGGGGTGACAGTTTTATACTGAGTGGAAATAAGAACATGTTCCCTCACCATAATGTTCTCAGATAGAAGCTGAGATAGTGCCCATTCTTTTAGTTTATGAAGCGTCCAACACAGATTCATACACTGCAAATTGTAACAACTCAACATTTTTTAATGAGATGTGTTGGAGTTCATGACGACCTGAGTTTTGATACAAGCCTTGAAAGATTTGATGTTCTGAATGATATTTGGGTATTATCCAGTGACCCAAATCTGGGTAGCTGGGCATTCCCAAGACAGTGTTTCATTGTCCAAGGTAGTGTGGAGAGGCGTGTTTTCAGAAACATCCATTTAACCCCAGAAATGATTATTCACTAGTAACTGTCTGATAAAGATCAAAATATGAACTGCAAAATCTAAGGGTCTGTTTTTGTTTTAGAAATGCTCTGCCCAAACCTGTCAGAGGAGCCTGCATGTGCCACTTTGCTTGCTGACTTTGGGTCTCATTTACATCGTTCCAGCCAAGGAAAGAATCTCTTTGACTATAGTGGAGTTTATATCACCTGCCTGACAGCCACAAATTCTGTTGTCTGCCATTGTGAACTAACTTATTTTTGAGAAGTGATTTCCTCAAGCTCCATTTGGAGGTGTTTCGAGAGCTTTTTTTTCCATTGTCCAAACCTAGTGGGCAAAACTCTGGAGTTGTCAGATGCACAGATCTACTGTGGCCCATGGGCTTTTAGTCAACCAGATGAGGTTTTTTGTTTGATTCCCCAGACTATAACAGAGACATTCATGAGGTGATATTTTCCCTCCCCCAAACACCAGCATAAATGTGTGTACTTCTTTTAAGAAAAGAAGCAGCATATATTACTGAAATGACTACCAAAAATGCTATCAGAGTAAATAAAACCAGTAGAAGAGGGAAACAGTACTTTACAAAAAAAGATTGAAAGTGATTACCTGAAAATTTTGATGACATGATTTCTTTAAAAGCCAGCTGATGTTCTATTACTTTCCTAACTAGCAAAAGAAGAAAAAGAGAAGAGAAGTGTGTGAGGAAATAATTTTTCTCCATCTAAATACAAAGAGAAAAAATATATTTGAAATATTTATTGCAAAAATGAATGCCATTCTAAATGCTATTCTGGCAAAAAGTTGTTTAATTTGGAAAAGTTTCGGTAAGTGGAAATTCGAAATAGATCTGGACTAGAAATGGACTAGAAATTTTGAAATTAGAAATATTGCAGGTTCTGAAAAATGACTAAGTCTGTTGATAGTACAGTGTCTGAAATAGGAAGGATTAAATTATATGCCCCGAAAACTCTTAAACTCCTTGTTTAAAAGCTTTTGATTTAACCACAGTATTTCTTGAAATTGTTTTTACTTAGGAACTTTTATAGCTGATTATACCCTATAAATTGTAGTCCAGAAACTAAACAAAAATTGCCAGGCAGTTAAGAGAAAAAGAAAATATATATATAGGACCTTTTTATTTTTTCATAGTGATTTAACAGCTGAAAGGTAAATACATTACTCTTAAACTGACATAAACTCATTCAGCAGGAATCAAATCTCAGCTTGAAAGATGTCGTGCTGGAGACGAATCAGATATTTGCAAGAATGTCTCATTATCCAATATCTTGGTCTCATGCCATATATTCTTTCAGGACTAGATAATTTTCAGAGCATTTGCTACCCTGTCCAAAATCATGTGTGGTTTGTAGTGGAATGGAATTTGTGTAATGGAGTTCTCTCCATTCCTTTCCTCATGTTTCACATTATTGTTTATGCTGTCAATACAAAAGAAGCAAAATTTCTGCAAGAACTTTCCGGTTGTAGTTGCTGTATAGAGCTGATAAAAACCTTGCTCCTCAAAACCTTACATACTGGTCTCTTTTCTGATGAACACTTTCAAATACAGATGTTTTCTAAATTTGAAAGAAACTCTAGAGATCTGCATCTGCGATATCGTAAGATCATACAAAACAACTCTAGAAGGGACCTTGAGAAGTCACTGAGTCCATCTCTTCTCCCTTAGGCAGAATGAAGTATACCTAAAGAATTGTCAAGAATAATTTGTCATTCTAAGCTGTTCTTAAAAACCTGAAATGATGGTAAGGCTACAACCTTACAGTCTAATCCCATTCTTAATATTCTTACCATTACAACACTTTCCTTATGTTCAACTTAAATCTTCTCTATAACAGTTTAAGTCCATTATTTTTTGTCCTATGCATAATGAGCAACAATAAAATGGACATTTCCTCTTTGCAGCCATCTTCTCTGTCTGAGGGTCTTCTAGCTCTCAGCAGTCTTCTGTGAACTCTAAAGCAATTTTATCCAACATATGCTGATCTCATAGTGTTAGATTTGCAACATGATGCCTAAACACCCTAGATAATTAACATTTTTATTTGTTAATAGGAATCAAGGAGCCACGTGGAGATGAGAAAACATTTTATTTTTTAAAGCCTAGAATAGAATAATAGCTTGTCCGTGCAAATGATATTGGATTAGTTATATTGTGGATTTCTGCATTTCCTATATTATGGCACTAATCTTGCTGCAGAGACATCTTGTGAACTTGCAGCACAGACTCCTGGGAAGCGGCTGAAAATTTTGGCTTGTTCTTCGCTCCTTCTACATCCGTGACTAGCATCTGCTGGATGAACAGCTCTGCAAGCCAGGGGTCATCTTTTCAGGTTTTACAGTTAATGTCATCAGTTACCATCTACTCTGTGAAGTAGAAACTAAGTAATGTGGTAGAAGTGGCTTTTGAAATATCAGGAGTACTACCTGGATGTAGCTTTAGCTTAGCACAGTGTCCTTTGTTCAGTTTTATTAATGTTTTCCCTTTGGTTAAATCTCACTAACATATCTACTCAGTGTAAGGATACTCAATGTGAGACTTCAGAGAACTCACTTGTTAAAAAAATTTGAACTCGTTATTTTTAAGAAATTAAGCTGGATAATGAAATGATAATGTCGATGTTATTATCCTCCAACACCGTAATTTTAAAATTGAACATAAAGTCTACTCCAATTCAAAATTGTTGCATGGAACATAAAACCAAAATGCTATGATACTGGAAACATTTAGACATGCACATAAGCTTTTAAAAAAGTTCCCAGACACAAGTACAAAGCTTTTGTTCATTCAAAGAGTATGTCAGCCAAAGTGATCTTTATACATTAAAATTGCTGGTTGCACGTTGTGCTAAAGAGGACAGACTCATCACAGAAGGCTGAGCACAATAAAGCAGACAATGATCAGGCTTGAAAGAAAAGGTAGTAGCATTTTAACAAGTAACATGGATTCTTTATGAGGCCAAAATGCTAAATGAGTTAATAGTGGGCTTTCATAAGAATGTTAAACCAGGAACAAAGACTGAGATGAGAAGCATCTATACACCAGTATTACATACAAATTTCACTCTGCTCTCTGAAGTCTTACTTGTTGTGGCATAATGAAGACCTACATCATCCCTAAATTACAAATGTTATGAAAGACAACATTTCCCACTGGAACTTGTGCTCATCAACAAGAATAAAGTTTTATAGCAGAATCCTGATTCCCATCTTGTTCTTTTTAAGGAAAACACTGAGTAATCCTTGCCCAAATAATACAGCCTCTAATTTCCTTGGGAAGAGCATTTTACAGGCAAGTATTATTTTCTTGTCAGGAATTTGCATGCCACTTTCAAATCAGGTGTTCAGTCTTGTACACAAATACTCCTTTTACATACTTGCCTGGGTTTATAACTTTCCCAGGTCATCATTTATCTCAACTGCCTATATGTAACCCCTGCCTGTCCCTCTCCTATCCTCCCAATTTGCATTAGATAGGTAAGACTTCCTCAGATGCAGGAACTGGAGTTAATAAAATGGTCCCCACTTGCAGAGCCTGTTGCTGTTACAATAAGGGAGAAGCAGAAGCTGTGTAGCAAGTGCATGGCTGCCATGTATTTGGACGTCTATCCATAAACTGTTGTCCAAATAAACAGCCATGAATATCAGTCTGTATAGCAGCTGGGAGTCCGGAGACTTCAAAAGAAGAGTAAGCAATCTAGTACATACCTGCAGCTGTGGCAGCTACGCATGCAGATAACTACAGAGACACTGCAAGCTCCACCGTGAAAACAGTGTTCTAGTTCTAGTAGTGACAAGCAATCAGATGGAACAGAACATGCGTGTTTTTCTCCCCCTTTAAAATACATCCTTCATTTACATCCCATACACTTGAAAACCAATCTGCAGGGTGACATCTGGTTACTAACACTCTTAATTGAGGTGGGAATGAGAACATCAGTCACCTGCAGGTGAGAGAGAAAGTGTGGGAGAGAAAAATAAGATGAATGAACATCCCTTTGGTGGGTTCAAGGACAGGATCTGGCCAGCCATACTCCTCATTCCCCTTCTGATTGGGTCTCAGCAGGATCAAATCCTCTTAGTGCCTCTGCCAGGTGGGAGTGCTCTCGGTGCAGCTTGAAGGTTATCAGCACAGAAAGCTCTGCTTTGTTTGACAGGTCTCCTGCTTTGTAACAGCAGACTGCTCTCCCCGTTCCTTCATGCGTTAAAAGTAAGCAGCTCAAATTATAATTGGCTAGTTAATTTTTTATTAAAAGCCCAGTGAATTTATCTCATGTAGATGTAGTCACTTTGGAATATCAAATTTCTTCTTGGTTTCCAAACTGAGTCAATGGTAAGACTTAGCTGCCTCTGAGGAGTAGCTCCAAGGTCCCCAGGAAGGTGCAGGGAGAGGCCAGCACCAGCCACAGGAAAGCAGCAGATCTCCAGGGAAATATTCCCTTGGGAATGCCCCAGCACTCCCACAGGGAGTGTGTGAGAAGTGTCAGGGTGCAGTTAGGGACCGCTATGCAGGACATCGCAGCACACTTCAGCTCTAATCCTTGCTCCAGTTACCCGCGGAGGCTGAGCTTTCTCACTCCCCTCTCAAAAAGCTCTCACCTTGCACTGTGCGTGCCAGAGAAGGCATCAGAGCAGAAGTGCTAGTGAAATGCAGTTTTGCTCCCTGCCTGCATGCTGATTTTTCCCCCAAACATAAACTCTGAGTGCCATTTGAGATGCTTTCTTGCAGAACCACCATCACAATGGTTGAAGCACTAGTTGACAAATTTTCTAAGGATTTTTGCTTTATAAATAAGTATTTCTTCCTGCTTTTTGAGCACTTGTTTGCAAACCTAATGCTAGCCTGCTTTCTGTCAGTTAAGATTACTGGTGTAGTCCATCTTAGAGAAAGAAAAGTATGCCAGGGAGCACATATATAAAGCAGTTTTTAGCTGTGTTTCAAGTTGCACAGGTCTGTGGAGCTGATTGCAGTACATAAACAAAAGATAGAACAGGATGTTTTGACTTCAATCACTGTGACAGCAGTCAGATACAAAATCTAACTTCAGATGTTGTAGCCCAGAGTAAACAATGAGATTCACTAAGAATCTGACACATATTTTTTTAAGAACTCTTTTCAAAGAGACAATTACTCAGATATGTGAAGGTCTATTTCACCTGGTGTTTTTATTTCGAATAAATTGGCAGCAGAAGCTGACAGCTTTGACAATTGTTTGTCATAGAGGTGTGCAGTGCATAAGCATCTGTAATAATTAAGCTTTATGTTTCAAAACAAAAGGAAATACCATTAAAAAGAAGGAGGGATATGCTCCTGACTGGATCTTCAGTGAAAATACCCCTTCCTCCCTGATTACTTTTGGTTGCCAGAAAATCTTTGGCATTTTGCAGAATTCTACAGCTCCTTCGTGGGGGGGTTGACATCATTGATACTGACCTTTTTGGCACATATAACAATTGGGAAATATGGTTGAAAAATATAATAGTCTCCTAAAAGCAAAACAGCCTCAGACAAGAAACGGTCTGCTTTTTTGCTTGGAGAAAATGCTGATTGACAGAATGCACAGTAGTTAGTGGAAGGTACTACTGCTGATTTGCTATCTAACATTTGCTTCTTTAAAGACGTTTTAGCCACATGCTCTCTCTTACTGTTTTTTCATAGTGAAGCTTCTGTACGTCGCATAAAATCCATGCAAGAGCTTAGCTCCCCATGACCACAAGAGCAGGACCAAGCTGATTAATTCTGCTTATGCAAAATACTCTCTCAGACTGAAGCTCTTATTCAGGAAAATATGTGAGTGGCTGAGTGAGACACAGCTGTTCCCCTAAACCCACACTTCCCAGAAAGGTAATTATTCAAAGAAGAGGTGTTAGGGTACCAGTCACGCTATCCTTGCTTCTGAAGCCAGAGCTACGGAAGACGATAAGGAAAGAACACACAAATGCAGTGAGAAAATATTTTCAGCTATTATCAATAGCATAGCAAACTGAAAAGCCTTTGGGAGAATAGGGGCTATTGCAAGTTTGCCAGCTGCCATCCTCTGTGCCTCAGGTGCTGTCTGAACCACAGGATGAAATGCCTGCCCTTGCCCCAGAGATTACTCCCTGGGTGTGAGGGAGACAGTGGCTGCCGATGGACAGCCAGGGCTCAGAAAGGCAGCAGTGATAAGCAGGGGCTTCAGCTTCGCAGCCCAGCTGAGGATTCTCTCTCATATGGTATTAATTGAAAATTCATACGCAGAGCAGAGCAGCAGAAGCTCTTCTGGCTGCAGCTCTGCCTGTGTGGGACAGAGGAATATGGGATATCTGCAGGTACAGTGGTGAGGAGTCCTCTTTAGTTCAGGGCAGAGATTGTTTCCTGTCTTCCCCTTGCAAACCTTGGGGGTTTGGGTTGATGGCAAGTTGAATATTAGTCAACAGTGTGCCCTGGCAGCCAAAAGAATCTATGATTCTATGCAGTTTCCCTGCAGGAAGATAGGATTTCTTACTTCCCTAGACTTTTATGAGATACCCCACAGCCCCATGATGTTTTGTGCCTGTCTCTTCTTTCATGACTCTCTGCTCATGTATCACTCTTCCTTTGTGGACATTATAAAAAAATCATTAGCCTCCCACACTATAGAAACCCAGTCCTGCCAAACCACCAGGAAAGGCACCCATGCAACAAACGGACAAACCCACAAGCAAATCAGCTATATAATCTTAAAAATAAGTTACCTTTTCCTCCAAAAGCAATCTAGGGAAGAAAAATGCAAACATTAAAAATGCATGGAGGGATAGAGGGATGAAAGCAGCTTGTACCCACTTGAAATAATTTCATATTTATATGAGGGGGACCATATATTTTTAGATTTCTGCAGGCTGCCTTTTCATTTGATTTGATAGAATAAAACAGAATCTGCTGCATAGAGATGTCACACAAATGTCTCGGAAGACTGGAGAATAAAGAATTTCTGCGATAGCAATAGCAAAAGCAAACACTTAACTGAATCTTTTTTAAGCCTAGCTCCCGTCCTTTTCTTTTGGTTGTTGCAAGTTGTAAGAAAGGAGTTTTCTGAGGTGTGCTGCTACCAGTCTATTAAGGAATACATACATAAATGCACCTAGCAAAAGCATAAGAGGTGAAGATGGCCGAGTTAAAATACAATTTGAATTTAGTTTTCATGTGGTTACCAAGCCTTCACTTGCATTTGTTTTAATAGCAATCGGAAGAGACTCACTCATGCTGAATACTATTTTCTTTAAAAGTGAGCTGGACACATTTAGGGACCGAAGCTGAAGTTATAGATGTAGGATTGTTTCTTCCCTGTGGAAATAATTTATTGCATATTTTTTTCTCTTCTTCAAGCAACAGAATGAAATTTCACTCTCTTCTGGGAGTGGTAGAGAAAAAACATTTAAAAATGATTGAAATGACCAAAGTGTCTTCAGATGTTACTTTACAGTAGCAAACTTTGCTGGAAATTGCAGCTGTTGCCTTGGGGTGAGTTTGTGATCATCACACAACGAAAACTGCAGCTCCGTCATAGAGCCTTTAATTGCCTGTTTCCTCAGGCTGATCCTGGAGGACTCGAATATGAGACAGAAGTTGTGCAATGCCAGTTCATGGGCCTCTTGGGAATGGCACTAATTACAGACCCTTGCTGTGTTGTGTGTGTAGATTTTTCTTAATTTCTCCATATGAAAAAGGTGCAAGCAGCAAGTGATTGCTTTACACGACCAGACTGAATCACAGTGAGAAATTTCCGTTTCAGCAGAGAGGTGGTTTCCACTTAGCAGCATTAAGGTACCAGCTAGAGAAAGCATTAGCTTAACTCCCTTTAGTAGCCTTCTAGACACCTGTGGGATTAGTTCAAAGGAGTGAGAGTTCAATGGCACGAGAAAGAATTACATGATCATGCCCATGGAAAAGCCGGTTTGGTAGAGCTGATACATGGAAGTAAAATGCGATATATAAGAACCCTTATAGAGGGTTCCCACCCACAGACTTGTCCGGTGCTGGCCTGTGAGTCTGAGTGGGAAGAACTCAGATTCCTCCTACCCATCCCCTTTCCAAAACCTATAGGAAAGAACTTATACAAAATGTATAGGAAAGAACATTCTTCATACTGAAAAAGAGCAGGACCAGAGTTTTCTTTAAAAACCCCTGCCAGGTTGGCCTGGCTTATCTTGAGCATGTTTGTAGATCTGAAATGTAATCTAAAATGTAGATATCTAAGAGAGAGCTAAGCACTGCCAGAGGATGGCTCCGATACAGTCCTAGAATAGTTAAAACAGCCTGAAATAGGAATTAATTAGGTAAAAAGACTGTGAGGATGAGTTTCTCCAAAGAGCCGTAAGAGCTACTTTGGGTTGCTGACCCCTGGCTCATGCCTGAGCAGTGACCAAAGGCAGACCCGTGGTGACCGCTGTGTCCTTCCAACCTTTGGTGCTTCTCTGAGGTAGCCTCACTCCTGTGAAAAGGAGATGTTTCTGAGAGGGTAAGACTGTGTCTAGACCCATCAACAACGAGAGCTATAGCACGCTGAAATGGAGCTTTCTGATGTGTTCTCCTTCTGCCAACAGAAACTTAAAATTGGGTTGAAAAGAGGAAAGGGAACAGGCAATAGCTTAAGGTTGATGGAAGCAATTAAACCTCACATCTACTAGAATCCTGTGACAGACATGGTCAAAACATGTCTACTGATGGTACGCCTGGGTCTCCCTTTTTGTCTGACTTCTGTGTGCTTAATTCAGCTTGAACAGAAATTTGGGAATGGGCTATCATCTCCCCTGCACTTTCCAAAGAGGCAGACATCAGACCTCCAAAATGGGGAAAACCACAGGAAAATATTACGTAAATTCACTGTCGTGTAGCTCTTGTCCTCCTGGGAATTCTTAGCCATATTTCCCAAGAAAAATCAGCACAAATTTAACACAGCTCACTGAATTTCCTCAAGAGGTAGAGGACTGAAAAAACACAGAGCCTGAAGTACAGGCTGCCCCCTCTGCAGTAGTTCACAGCGTGGCAGAAAAACCTTCATTATGTCTGCTCATAGGACATTACTTCCCTGGCCTCCTGTTCCTCGTCTAAACTGGGCATTAAATTCACACTGGTTTCATCAGCAAAAGAAGGAACAAAACAAGAAAAAAATGTCAGAAATGTTACAACATGCTTAATTTAATTGGATTTTCTGTTCTGAATCAGGAGAATGAAAGAAACATTAAACAGAACATGCCCAAATGTTAAGGCAGCATGAGCGGCGCCATCTGTCACAATATTTCTCTAGTTATTTTTAATCTCTTACATAGTTAAAATTATGTTTTCTTAGTGACAGGCATTATTGTAGAACATTAGTCTATTATAAGCAGAAGCTAAAGTATTCATTATCCCCAGGATCCATTAGTAAGAATAAATGACCAAAAGAGGGGTAACTGTACAGATTTCATGCTCTGCACTGCTCAATATTTGTTAGAAATGTTAGAATTGTCATATTAGATCATACTTGAAGGTATAGTGAGTTTGTTATCCTGCCTTCAGAGGTGGCCACCGCCATGTATGGCAGGGAAACCTCATGATAAAATATCTTGCAGAACAAACTGTTTTGGAGGAAACGATTCTTCTTAAACCCCAAGTGGTTGCCAATGACCTGAACTCAGAGAGCACACAACATTATTTTAGCCCTCTTCTGCATCTGTAAGTGCTTAAACCAGCAAAAATCCCACTGAATTCTTGCCTCAAACACTGTAAGAGTCTGACCATCGTCGTACCAATGAAAGGGTTAACAGAAGGGGCTTGAGCAGATGCACAGAGGGTACCTCAGTGGCACTGACTCCTGCACTGAGAGGCCATCACTAGGCGACTGTAGGCATCTGTGGTCAAATAGTGAAAAGCAGCCTCCTCACATGAACGGTCTGGAGATACATTAGAGCAGACATTTAGCTGGGGTGTATCAGCAGAGCTCCACTGACGTCAGGGATTTGTACCAACTGAGCATCTGATCTGCTATATGCACATGCACGCAGTTTCAAATCATACATTTCTCTGTTGTGAAAATTACCAAAGAATAAAAACCAAATAAAAAGGCTTCTTGAGATAAGCACTTACAGCTTTTTAAACACACATAAAGAACAGTTTCTGTTATTAAAAATTGGTTAATTTCAGTCTCTTTATCTCTTAAAATTTCTCTGGATTTTCCATCAAATTCCTCATTTCTGTAGATTCTGGTTTTGCTTTTACATCATCTAATGAAGATGCTTTTTGACAAACACACAAGCTAGGAAACCAAATGTTAACAACAATTTTATCTGAGCTGCAATTTAGTGAGTACATACCTATAAACAGCCATTCTAGTAATCCTGGGCTGTTAATCCTTGTAAAATAGATGATGTGCTGAATGCAGAGCAGCTGGCCTTGTGGCTCAGTGACCAATATTGTCTTGATTTGACATATGCTGGCTAGTCCATACAGTGGCAATGCTGGCACAGCCTCTGTCCAAGCTAGTTAATTTAACCTCCTTCCTCAGCATCACCATGCTCATGTAACGTGATCTGTGCAGGCAGGCTACCACGCCTGGGCAGAGTCCCTTTCATGTCTGTGGGATGCCGCTGGGGTTTAAGCGTTCAGGGCCTAGGGGTGGGATATTTAAGGATGCCAGATGCCTGATTATAAAATGCTACAATTTAATGGGCTGCTACAATTCCAGTTTTGCCAAGTCTTGCGTTTTTATCATGAAGCTCATAATATTTGATGTTGTACTCCAAGCTTCAGCATCTGAAAATATGGGGTTATGGTCAAAGTGTTAACATTTATGCACTTATTTTTAAAGGTTATTTTGTAGCTCCCTAGCTGTGAAGAAAAGCTCATGTTTGTAACCCTAAAGATTCTGTTATAATCTCCAGTTTTGTGAATACTTGATACAGCCTATATATAACTCCTGCATAAATACATTGCTGGTGCTATGAGGGATAAAACACCTCCTACTGGTAGTGACGGCTTTTATGTCTAAGGCCAGCAATGGTAGCTAAGGATGTGAGTTGTTTTGTGCTATGTTGAGTCATGCACCAGGGCTGGCAGAAAAATTTTAAAGTACCCCAATCCTTTATAAAGTTCCTCAAGAGAAATTGGGCACAACCCTAAACTCCTGCTGTCATAAATGGACAATGCTAGAGAGATGGAAATAAAAATATTGGGAATTTGGCCAAACATATCTAGGAAAAGGCTACTGTTTGTTGTAAAAGCATGAGACAGTGTATCAAAATGCTTGAGCTGTTGCGGAAGAGAGGCAAATCTCTCTTCCTTTCTGTGCCTGTTACTCAGTTTCCATGTTTATCCCAGCGGGAATGAGAGTGCGCAGCCGAGACAGCCGGCCTGTCCCAGCCTGCTGGGTAGGAACACCCTGCTCAAACCAGCCACTCTCTGACTCTCCTCAGCTGTCCCAGGAAAGGCCAAAGTTTACTTAAGACCAGATTTATTCAGTCCTTTGTGATTTGGGCTGCAGTTGCTGCTTGCTGTAAACCTGTGGGTGAATAAACACTAGATCAATTTTTTGGATAAAATTATCTTACATCTCTTCAAACAGCTGCTCCTCAAAGACGGGCAGACACAAATTTGTTTTAAGTCCTGTAGGCACATGCACCATAGCATTCACAGAGCTGGGAAACAGCTGAGACGGTGTGAAACACAAAGGTCTGATGATTGAACCAGAGGGCTAAGGCTTTGGGAAAGGGCACAAAACAAAATCTGTTATTTAAGGTGTTTACTTCATCTCGCTTGTTCTGTTACCAGAGCTGACGGACTTCAGCTGGGAAACCTTTCTTACAATAAAACCTCGAGTGAAAAGTTTTATGACTTTAATACATAAAATAAACAATCCTTTTTTCTCATAAATTTAAACATAAAATTTATGTTAAAAGTACTTTAATAGGCAGCTATGTCGAAAGATCCTTTTTGCGACATGCCATCCCTTTCAGAAGTAGAAAAAGGAAGAGAAGACACTGGAAGAAATGTCCTACCTGCTGACAGAAATGGAGAAGCAGAAACCAGTTGCAAAATAGCTGCTTTAAAAGAATCTCTTCCCTAGACATTATGGAATTTAAAGGACCAGTCAAAAAAGGTGAGCCAGCAAAATGTCCTGTAAGAAGGCCTGGATGCATTGGTGGCAGTCCCTGAATGTAAGTAGTCAGCAAAGAAAAATCTTCTGATGGGAAGAGGTTTTCCTCAATTGTGTACTTAGGTCCCTTTTCACAAACAGGTTATTTTTTTATTGACATCGTGTCTCTTTTCTAAGAATTAATATGGATTGCAAACATAACTAATGTGGCTAATGCTTATCCAATGCGGATGCTTATCCAATTACTGACTGCAAAACAGTTATGTCACAAATAATCCAGAGATCAAGCCTGACACCCTGGCCATGCTGGAGTCAATATAATTTTTCCGTGTGCTCAGTGAGGTCAGGATTTTTCTTGGAAGCACTTTACAGTAGCAAAAATGACCGAGGTCAGGAAATGAACAATAAAAGGGATGGGTTTTCAGGTAAGGGAAAACCACAAAATATTCTTGGCCATCAAATGGCCTTAAAATACAGAATAACATTCCTTCGTATAAGCACCCTTTTAAAGTATACAATCAGCATTAGAAGACATCACTTACACGTCTACATTAATAACATACTCACGGATTTATTTGTGAAACATACAGCATCAGGGAAAATGTCAGTCAACAGAACAGATGTTGAAAGCTCTAAGAGGCTTATATGGAGATTATATTCACAATGTATTTCAGGAATACATGTATATTCTGTCTTCAAATTCTAATAGCTGATGAGTGTCCATCAGCTTATGGGCACCAAGACTCATCTTCAGGGCTCAGGCCACAGAGCCTGGAGAGAAACAGAGCTGGGAAATGAGGAGGCTCCTATACATCCCATACCATGGGTGCCTGTGGACAAAAAGCTTCATTTAAAACCATTTAAGGAAGTAGAAAAACAGATCAGCTCCCTGCCTGTTACTGTCACATCACAAGAATCTATAAGCAGTGCTAGCTAAAGGCATACACAAAACTTAAAGTAGCAAATGGACCGCTTTAATACAGGCTCTTAACTACTGTGAAAGTTAACCATGGGAGATGCGAATTTTTCCCGCACAGCCCCAGAGCAGCATGTAATTTAAGAGGCCAGCAGTACCGTGGCCCAGCAGCCAATACTGAAGTCCCACTGCAAGACAGAAGAGCAGATCAGCTACTCTGAATATTAACAGCCTTGAAAAGGAAGCGGGACCAGAAATAGGAAAAGGGGAAGAAGCCGGTTGGTGATTTAGATGAGGAAGTTTAAAAGGAGAAAAATGAGGGAAGAAGAATAAATTAGTGTCCGTTGCCTTACAATAAATGGAGAGTCGCTGCTTTGCAGCTCACTTGTGCTGTGTTGCTCCTCTTCAATGCCTTGTTTACGTGTCGAAGCCCTCAGTTTGAAAAGCAGACCTAACAAGGGTTTGTGTTGATTTGTTATGATTCACGTTTCTCAAAGAATACCATTCTTTCCCTGCAGAAGGAAAACAATTCTTCAAATCATACCCCCTCTCCTTTTTCATGGTTTGGCTCTTGCTTCCCAGTTTGATGTGATGCTGGAGTTTCATCAGGATGTAGCCCTGTGACAAATGCAGGATGGGCAGCACAGTGCACGGTGGGCCGGGGGGCATCTGTGAAGGTTTAGGAAAGGCCCTGCCTGCACCTCCGTGTTGTGAATCATTTAGGGCAGAGCTGCTTAAAGAAATCATTGCTTATTCCCTACCACCTCCTCAACCGGACTGACTCACCTGGCCGTGTGGCTGTGTGCTAAAGAGGATCTGTGGAATGTTTTTTTGACACTTTTCCCCACTATCTTGTTTGTTTTCAATCAGATCATTTCACTTATGAAATGTTCAGCGCACGTTCAGCCACACGCAGAGATGAATGGGTGCCCGCGAGAGGACAGTCCCAGCTGCTGAGGAGTGGCTGTGGGGGAAGAGGCAGCGAAGGCTGTTAACCTGGCTTGGGGACTCCAGGTAACATGGAAGTGATTCATACATGAAGTTTGCTAGGATGGACCCTACTGTGCACCAAAAAAAAAGATATTTCCTTCCTTTAGAAGATTGGGCATGGTTTATTTAGATGTATTCATCAACGTATTGACGTAATGCATTATCATTATATAAGCATTATCTTTCAATTCCTCTGCTTCTATGTAGCCAAGATGGGCAATGTCTATAGAGGGACTTTATAATGTCTTATAATGGCTATTAATTGTAACAGAATAATATTCAGTAACTTGTGATAGGTACTATTTACTAAAAATTCTTGACTGTTTAGTTTTTGCGATTGATTTATTATTCATGGTGGTAAATTGGAGACAGCTGCTGAAATAAGAAATGGATCTGATTCATGTGATTCTCTTTTTAATCTCTTTTTTTTTTACTCGTATCTACTACTCAGCTTCTTATTCAGCTTTCTGATTTCTGATTTCTGTCTCTTGTTATCTTGTACTACTAAAATTAGATTTTATTCTTAGATCCCATCAACACAATAGACAGATGAACCTGTGTTCATTAGCAGCAAAAATATCTTGGGACAAAAGCTAATGAAAACCTTTGTTGATATATTGAATACATACAGGAAGAGCACTCAGACCAAGGAGGTGCTAAACCATGGGGTTATGTCTGAATACTTGGGCCCCACTGAGTTTGGTCAGCCTATTTTCATACTGAGTACTCAAAACAGCCTCAGCTTGCAGCGAGCACCGAAAAAACAGGAACAAACCAGAATATTACAATTGGTCAGATATAGCTAACTGGGCATAATGAACAGAGAAAGGAAAATATTTTCATTGTAGAAAATCAGTTTCAGACAGTTAATGATTAAATTCAAGGTTGTGTTATATATTTATTGACATAATTTTAGGTGAAGTCATATAGTGTTTTTCAAGGATAAACCAAAAAATTCCAGTGCTTAGTGAAAGATAGCACAGAGCATTTTTTATGAGTAACTAGTAGTTAGGTAGACAGGACTCTAAGCAACAATCAGAGTTGTAAAAGCAAGATAGAAATCTGTGAGAGAATTGACATAATCTGTTGAGGAACATGAAAAGGAGGAGGACAGAGTTATTGAGTTAGATGTGATAGTGAGTGAGCCGATGCATTCAGTGTATCCTTAAAACGTGGATCCTCTACATGATTTGTGTCCAAATGCTGTTGAGAAAAGCACTGGAAGGAGCTCATAGATTACCCTGCAACAGGCCACTCATTGCTGCATTTTACAAAATGATATTTAGGGAGTCCTTATTACAGGTACCTGATCATTTTCTGAGTGAAAGAGTTCTTCTCTTCCTTTATGAAATTTAAAAACCTCCTTACTCAGGAAATGTCTACAGAGCAGGTGCTGTTTTTTCTTTGTGGAAGGCAGAAGTGTTGCTTGTTGCACATGCAGTTCTATTAACCCATACTTAGGCTGTCCAGTCATTCAGTTTCCACAGCTAAAGCAGGACGGTAACATCCTTTTAGGGCTTATGTTTAATGCACTTTCTGAATTTCATGTTGATGCAATGCTTCAGCTAAGCCTTTTTCAGACTATACTAAATTCATGAGGCAGAATGACAGTGCTTAAGGTTGCTGTGATAACTGCTGAAGTCCATGGAAAAACATCCATTACCTTGAATTGCTGCTGCTGGTCTAAGCCTTTAATGACAGTGGAAGCCCACATTAAGAATAGAGAAGGCACTGCCATTTTGGTGTATTTTCAAGCTTTCTGTGTATTTAGTGCCGTGTGTCTTATTGCTCTGTACAACAAAGGAGTCTGCTGCTACATTTAATAACTACTGACCTCACTACACTTTGTGCATAGTGCCTTTCTTTCTGTAAGATCCCACAGCACTTAGTGAGATATTGGTAAATTGAATTATCTCCAAGTAAGACTTATTGTGGGCTCAGGTACTACACCCCTTCCTTCAGCAGTGTGTCCTGCCACAGTACAGACTCCGGGTCAGCTGGCATGGGATGGTTTGCCACCATGCAGACACCGTGCACGGCAGCTGTCTCTGGCCCCAGGTTACTTCTCCCACTCCAGCAACTCTTCAGCTACTCACAGCAATTGCATAGCAATAAAATAGTTCAGTGTAACAAGTGGGTGGACATTAGTTCCATGTGAAACTGCAAAGGGAACATAATTACTGTAGGCAGAATGTAATTACTCAGAGTGGAATCTGGCTTGAGCTTTATGGGCTAAAGCTTTCCTTTAGAGACAAGTACTATTGAGATTAAAGAGCATAGCCAGTCTGTGCTTTTGGTTTAGATTTCAGATGGAAGATGGTTAGTTCATGAGCTCTGAGCACCATGATGGGGCATTAGTTCATTCATCTGTCACCTGCATGAGTGCTATTTCATGTTGTACTTTCTTGAACGTGTGCAGTTAGAGACTCATCAGAGTCAAAATCAGTATTCACTATGAAGCTATGCACCTTTTAAAGCTATTAAACCAACCCCTGCACCCTGTTCTACTAAAGTTAATCCTAATCTTGCCCACCTCCCAGAAAGCAGAAGCGTCTTCAGAGGGACTTTAATACCATTAGCCGAGGGTCTTCTGTCAGTTTTAAAATCTGCAGATTATTTTGTATTACCTTGATGAACTGGTAGACAAGAGACGTTTTATGCATTATTTATGCTGGTCATTCAGTAAGATATATTAATCTCAAAATGACAATGAAAAAAATCTTTTCTTTTAGATACATTAAAAGCTTCTGTTCTAAGGTCCAGTTCTAAGGTCTGATTGATACATTGGTTATGTGGCATATTTTCTTCTGATTGCACTGAACTGAGAGTTGTGTTGGTCAGAAATACAGAGCCAATTTCCATGTGGAAATTTTGTAAGGAACTATTGAAGCTGTGCCCTTGTTTTATGCATAGTGCTGAAGCCTTCAATTACCCTTATCATGTTTGGTTTTTGGTACACCTACTATACACACTTTCAGGATGAGCAATGAAAAAGGATTTCAGGAAGAGACCACATTTTCTGGTCTTTATTAAAGTACAGATACAGGATCCAGGAAAGCTGGACTTGATTAAAAAATACGGGTATACAAAGGGAATGTGAAGCCTTTATGTTGGCATTTCGTAATGTTGAGTGACTGATTTCACAAACTTGACATTTCTCTGATGTAGAATTTTTTATGAAACTATATATATTTCTGAAAATGTAGTAAATGTTTTGCAGATTAAAAGGTAATCTTGCTCCAAAATCTTACTGTCTAATTTGAGGCATGGTGAAATACAAGTAACTGATAAGAAAGAGATATTTGGAAACGCAAAAGATATGGCATTGGCTCTGGGAATTTGATGATGGCTTGTGTGGATTAATGATTGCCAATTGTAGTTGGGGAAACTGATGCACAGAGAGGGAAGGAGCAACAAAAGCTGATCTTAACTACAAAACTGCACTGGTTCCTCCTTAATCCCTGTGCAGTGCTCCCTTCCCTTTTCCTCTTTTCTTGCTTAAAACAGTTCCTTTCATTAGACTATCTAGTATAGGAAAGGGATTTTTCTGAGCGTGAAGTAAGGTAGATAATGTTCCTTAAAATGAAGCAGTCTTTAGAAGAAATATATTAATTTTCATTGCAGTTGTCCATCATACAATAGTTTCCTTGTCAGTACAGTTTGATTTTTTTGCACTATAGGAGAATTGGTGACTTTAGACCTGGAAAGCTGTGTTGGGTAGGAGGAAATAGGGAAAAGAGAGAGAGAGTTAAATCATAGTTGATATGGCAGCATTCTTTCACATCATCATTATTTAACCGCAGTGACATTTAGTCCTTGAAAAAAAATTGTGTGGGTTTTAACACCTGAAGGCATGAACAGAAATGTGGTTTGTTTTTTTTTTTTTAAATTTTGTTTTAGAGCAAGAGAAAGGACCAAGATTGACAGCACCTGGAAAGGACAATGCTTTTCTTAACCACACAATATATATAACAGAGGAAGCAGTTGTAGAAACATCCTTGAAAAAGGCCAAAAGCACAATGCAGGGGACTTTGTCATGGAATTAGGAAGACATTCACTCCTATGCCTTCCATGTTCCTGATCTCTCTATTCAGATTGCTAACAAGGGTGCTGAATGACTAAGGCCCGCACATTTCTGCCCATCTGTCTGCTAAAATATATTAACTCATGCAGCACAAGCCACCACACACTCAACAGATGGTAACAGCTCCCAATCACTTCTAATTTAACTCAGATTTGGACTGATAACCCAGAGCTCCCATGAAACTCAGAGGGAATCTTTTGTCTGTTGAGCCAATAAAAATACAAAGCCCTTTAATGTTACCAGTTTTCTGAAATGTTAATTGTGTCATAGACTGTTTTTAGCAAACTTTCCTTTTGTTGTTTGAGAAAAGAAACACACTGAACCAAATTACACTGCACTGCTGGAGATTTTGTAAGTGTCAATGAAATTTTACGGTAGATTCATTTTGGTACCTGGAGCAGTATTCCCATGTCTCTGGGCATCAGAAGCCTGCTCTGGGCTATCTTCCACTTCCATCACCAATGCCTCCTATTCACCTTCATAGCCAGATGCAAGAGCATTAGTATGTCCTGACTGGGTTTCTGTGTAAAATACGTACCAGTCTCCTCAACATGGCCGAGAGTAGAGAAGCCACCGCAGATGTCTTGCCAGATCTAATTTTGGTGTCCGCACCAGCACAAAGTACAGTCAGTCATTGGCAAATGTCTGGTTTATGCATTAACTCTAGTCTTTGAGAAAGGTTCATACAGACCATGTTTCCCACAAAAGGGTATGCACGAAGAAGTTTGTGTCAGCCCAAACTGGCAAATGTATATAGAATAGTGCAGTTTTCTATCAACGTACTAGGTCTGGTCCCAGCACTGGCTGAACATGGTTGTTGTTTCAGACCCAGTCTCACGTGTTGCAAGATATTGGGGACCTGCAATAGTGATAACTGGAAATGAATTTGATATCCCTGGTAGAAATCCAAGTATTTAAGTGAAATTACCTATGGTTCATCTTGTGGTATACAAGATAATAATTAAGTCTCTAAGGACAATATCCATAATGTCCATGACCTATTAAAACCTTAAGGAAGAGAAAGTGGTCATTCGTCTTTAAAAAAAATAAAAAAGAAAAGCCTTAATTGCTTAAATTTCAGCCTATTTAATCTCTTTCTTAAAAAAAAAAGTACTGTATTGCAGTGAACAATATCAACTTCATGTTAATTCAAGAATCCTTTAGTGAAATTCTGTGGTATGTTTTATACAGAATATGAGAAAAAGATTCCTCTAGACCAGACCTATATTTTATGAAAATAGCACCCCACTTCAAAACATATTTATCCCTCCAAGGGCTTTTACATTAATAAAATGCCAAGTAGAAAGATCATTCAAATGCCTCAAGTAGCCCTAGATATTAAAAAGCTGTATTAGCAGGCTATTTTTTTTTTTAAAAAAAGATCTTTCCAGAACTTATGGGCAATCTTACACATTTCTGTTTTTCTTTAACAATGAGTTTCAAGGCAGCTACTTGCACTTTTTGAGATGTTGCCCTGATTTCAGACGTAGTGTTATTTTGTTTAATGGTAAGTTTGTTCTATGTGAAGAAATTCACTGCACTTTTTTTACATTCATTTTAACGATGCAGAACCTGATAGCTCTGTGTTCTTCATGACTGGATGGAAGATACTCTTTTCCATTGCTCCAAAGGGGTAACAGATTTATTTTACTAATTTTTTCATTATCTTTCTGTTTAAAATAAAACACAGTTTGATGTACATATGACTTTTTTTCCTTTCTATAACTGTTAGAAGTGTAGGGATAATAATACTTGCCATCTGCTATAACACGTGCATGTCAAAAGTAACTTGTTCATAGGTATCTTACTAAAAAGAAAGGAAGGAAATGGCATTTGTTTGCTATTTTATAAATAGATATATGTATATACGAACAGTATTCATGAATAAGTACAATTGATTAAAATGCAAAAACGTAACTACAATTTTTATCCTATACATATAGATGTTTAGTTATGATACTGATGCTCTCTGTTCTTTCACTATCATTTCCAGATATTTACCATGGGGATAAGAGAAGAAATCTTCTGAATGCCTCAATCCACTATCTTTCGCATGCCTGCAAAGTGATGTAAAGCACAGAAACCTACTGCAGTTGAGAAGTTGTAGGATCAGGCTTTAATATTATTTGGACAATTTGGTTGAAGAAATTACTTTAATCTCTTTTGATACTGTTTTTTTCACTTGACTTTTTTCATAGTCGCCTTGTCTCTGCAGGGATCCTTGCCTCATCAAGCTTTGTTCATCTTTTTTCTGTTCAAATGGGCTGAGACGAGTCAGTCTAAAAGAGAAGGAAAATTCAAAGAATGAAATATATTTTTTTAAAGCATCCTCTCTTCCGTTTTCCATTTGGTAAAGTACAACATTAATACACATGCTCAAGATCTCAGAGGCTTGTATTATCTATGTCTTGGAATATAACATTATAGCCTTCTTGACCAGTTTTCTATCCCACCCTGATATGCTGAAGTCAATCATTCACAGGAAAAATATTATTGCTTAACTTAAGGTCTGAAGTTATGGGTAGATGCCATTGATGCGGGAATGAGTAGTAGATATTTCTTGTTCTAGAAGTCAGGCCACATGATCACAGTGGTTTCCAATTACAAGAATCTGTAAAAGGAGATGCACTGCTCAGCTCCCTGATCTGGATCTCAGCTGGAGCTATGTTTGGAACATCTCTGATTGTGAGAGATGGTTCTATGAAGTGACTAAAAAACCCTGGTTTTTTTTTAATTTCAGCACTACTGAGAGTCCCAAACTCAGACCAGTGCCTTTTTATGTGAGGCACTGTGTAGGTATGCAGTAAAAGAAGCCTTGACCCCATTTCCTAACAGAGAAGGAGTGCTTGGCAGATCACTGCTCTCTTCTTCATCTCCATTCATTTCTACTCCTGTGCCCTAAAGAGAGTTACATATCACACAACAGTTCAGCATGTTGATACTTCTCTTCTGCCCTTTCCTGCGTCATGGACAGTTCATTAAACTGTAATTTAAAGCCAGTTTTGAACAACCAGGGGCAACTGCCAGAGCTTTAGGTTATGAGAGAAGTGCCCTTCTAGGCTAAGTTAAGTAGTAAATACAGTAATTTCACGTGAATGTGAGAGAAGTGGACATCCAGACCTTGACTAGATGTAATGTGAACCTTCTATAAATTACTGACTGAAACATATGCTTATTTTCTTCCCACTACACTGCTCCTTTCTATTTGATATTTTCTTTAACTAGCTTGATATGAGTTGGGGCAGAGGGAGAGAGCCCTCTATCCCTAAGTGTTTTTGCAATCTGTGCCCAATTAGTTGTCTCTTTCTAGACCAGACTTCACCACACTACCCTGGGGAATTCTGGTAGATGTGAGAGGTATCTGTGCTTACCAGTCATTGTGAAACAGCCAGGAAGGGAGCACTGGCATTCTGGGTCCTGGTTTAACGCTTTGGCTGCTGCACCATGTTAGTCCTCTGAAAACAACTAACAGTGACAAACGACTGCAAATTGCTTAGCTTTTGCTCCCATGTACAAAACATACCTTGTACCTGAAATTCAGAAAAAATAAATATTTTAAGCAAATGTTTATTTCAGTTGGGCTTGAAGGACAACTCGCACTGTAGAACTAATTCTACAGTTCCTGTTCCTCCTCTGAAATAAATCTTCAGCTCTCAAGTGACTTGAATGCAAATACATAAATTTATCTTGCTTAACTTTAAACCTACTGGTTTTGGCCATCTCTTTGGGAAGTATGACTCCACAGACTTTGACAACAGTTGTAGCTTGATTCGCAGGCACACCACGCTAAGAAAGAGAACCTTGGATATTCAGTTTAATACAATTCATGCCTTACTTTTAATTTCACTCCTTAAAGAAAAAACATGTTTCCTAATGGGCTGTTTCTAAATAGAACAGGAAAAAACAGAATTTAAATACCTATACTTTTTCTTATCCTTGTTATAAATGGGCCCGCCAAGCGGTGAATCATTTGCAGAGTGAAAGGTTAAATACACATAATGTAAAACAGCATCTCTAAAATGTTAGGAATAGCAAGATTTAAATACTGAATAATGTTTCTGGTTGTAGCTGGAGCTTGAGCTGAGGAGCATTAAACAACTGCTGAAACTGTTTGACCCCACCAAGCTTGTAAACAATATGCATTTTATGTTTAAAAATGTCACCACTTCAACTGCTGGCATTAAGAAAGGTTTGCAAGGTGTCTGTAAATGTGAATGTATTGAGCTTGGCCTTTCCCTCCTTGGTAGTCACTGGTACAATTACTTTCAACTAAGACAGAAGCAGAACAGCTGCTAATTTTTGAAATAATTCTTTGTTCATGTCACTTGCACTCTCTGAGCCTCCTGTTTAGATGGTCTTTTTTGAAGGAGTACATCATTATTGCATTGACTGTCTTCTTACACTATATGCATAAATAATTTTAAATTAAATGGTTTGGCTACTAACAGTAGTCTAAAGTTGCAGCCCCAATATCACCTGGACTAATCCATTAAACCTCCAAGGCTGCTGTGTGAATCTTGTCATTCTTTTTGGCTAGTGTTGAAACACTGTGTGCAATGACTGTCCTTCTGCTTAACAAAGCAGGGACCACCAGAGGTGAAAGAATGATTTTCTAGAGTTTTGCCTGCGTTGAGGCTATCTGAGCCTGAGCTGGAATGATTTGTACCTATTGTGGATCATCATAGAGGGATATTTCCTGTTACTTGCCAGTACATTTCACGTGCGTATCACATCAGCCTACGTCATCAGCCTACGTGAGCTGGAAGGATGTGAAAAAAACCCACAAACAATAATGGTTCAAAGACATCATTGTGTATTTTTTATAGGATTGGTATTGCACAGGAAGTTCATTATCTGACTTAAACCCTTTTAAAACCTTCTACTTTCTTTGAATCCTGAATCTTAGAGAAGTCCCTGGGTTCCCGAGGTCTCAATTTATCTTACATATAAATGTCAGTGTGTTGGAAGAGGCCAGAGTCCTTGGGTACTGATCATCCTTGGGTGCTGATTATAGCCCTTGGGTACTTGGGTACATATACCAACAGTCCCACACAGCTTTTATCAGATGTACCATGCATTAGCTCTCTTTCAGGCAAGAAGCCTGAAAGGCAAGAACCCCAACCATGTTGTAACATGCAGCCTTCACAGGAAGAAACATGATGGTTCTTATTGCCATACAATGGAGACAAATAACTTCTATTTCATTCAATAGTGAAAAATACAGATGTGAGTGAGTTTTATTACAGTAGAACAAACACAGCTTCAAAGAGATGGGAAACAAGGAGTCAAATGATAAGTTAACACAATGCAGAAAGACTGACCTTTCTTGATAGGAAAACAAAAAACCCCCAAGTCCAGGAAATTCTGCAGGAGATGGTTCACTGAACAGCATATAAAAAGGTCATAGCATCATCTGAGAGGGAATTTTCCCTACATTTTGTGAAAAGGTTTCAGATATAACCTACTAAATGAGGCATATTAGGCACTGCAGAAGCAGTTCACATTTGCTATGGCCTATGCAGTTACTGTTCAATGGATAAATAGAGAGACGTGGGCCAGAGAGTCAGCTTGCATAAATTAGTGTGGCTGCCTTGAGATCAGTGGAGATCTGTCTATACCAGCAGCTGAGGTTTGTTGTTTATTTCCAAGACCGTCAAACTTCAAAACCCACTTTAAAAAGTATATAAAAATAGGAAATATTTGCATACCTGTCTCAGCTGTTTTTATAAATACTTAACCAAACTTAACTTCTACGTAATATAGCGGTGGTGAAATTACAGACATATCATGCAAAACTGTAATGTGGGATATGCCTATCATGGTCTGTAATGATGATCAAAGAATACTAAAATTGAAAAAGACACTGGTGACTTGCAAGTGTTATAAAACATTACTTTTCTTTCAAGAGTAACAGCTGATTTCAAAACAGTAATAGCTTTGCAGGTGGATCCCCACTGTAGAAGAGGATTGCCAAAAGGATTGCTATCTAAACTAGAAAATTGGGCAGTAGAAACACAGGCAAAGAGGCATGACCCTGGTCATATTCCAGACTGGACTTGAGTCACTTGGGCCTTGCCACAATGTCAGTGATTGCAAACTGCTTCCCGCAGAAGTAAGCAGTTCTGTGGCTTATGCGCAGCTTAAATTTGGAAATGCATCCTGTTCCTGTTCTCCGCCTGCCTGCTTGCTCTGTTTCAGACAAAGTATCAAAGAACAGTATTCTGCATGTAGTTGCCCCTTGTATATGCTTCCCTGCAACTCAACGTTTGTGGCAGGGCTATTTTAAAGACTATAGATTTTTGGTGTAGTCTCGTGGCACTGCTGGAATGCTAGTCCAACGACAGATTCTCACAGGATGTGGCAAAAACAATGTCTATCTGCAGAAAGAGAAAAAAGATGAGTTGGTACAAGAGAAGGCTTTGGGTAATCCTATATCCAGACAAAAATAAAATTCATATTGGTTCCTAACTCTCAGTGTTTTGCAACAGTTATGACATAATCTGTTCAGAGAATTCTGGTGACATTCAGTTTGAATATAGAATTTGTATTAAATGTTCCCTCCCTCCCACAGATGCTGTATGATGGAGTTCACAGTATATTTCACTCCCTTCCCCAAAGTGCAGATATTCAGGAACATAACACACAAAAAAAAGCTATCTGACACTAATGACCTTACTTGTAGCATGCAAACCAAAAGCAAAACAGTAAAATAAATTAAGGGAATTGGGGTGGCGGTGAGGAAGATGACTATCAGAGATTTGACATAGAGGTGACCTGTTTGCTCCTCTGACTACTGTGGAGCTAATTAAACACAGCATCTCTAGAAATAAAGTGCTGGAGAGAGAGAAAGTAGTCAGTTGCTGTCACTGCATATGTCACTTGGGATTATGATTATACCCATTGCTAAAAGGCAGTTGAATAAGCAAACGTTGTTTTGCAGGAAGTAGGAAAAAAATTCCATCTATCGTACTGTACAGCCAGACACGAAATGTGTAATTCTGGTAATGAGCACTGGAAGCATAAGCTACGTTTTAAGCCATTTGAGTTATATTTTAAGCCTCCCTTCCCCCACTCTGTTTAAAGAGAAGGGAAAAGGATTTTATGTAGCAAATGTATTTTGCTGATATAAGAGTATATATCTCAGGCTTTATGCTGAAAACTGTCTCAGTGCTTTAATGCTTTTGTTAACGTTGTGTTGCTGGTTCAAAACTCCTCCATCACTGGCCACGCTACCTCAGCCCCGCTCCCCGGCCAGCGCAGATCGCCCGACAGAGGATTCCCGCAGGGAACGTGTTTGAATCCCAGAAGATTTTGATTCATTTTTGCTTTTACGTTTCCGACGCTCACTTATTTTTTCCAAGGATCTGATGGGACTGCTACAAACCCCAAACCTTCAAAACCGTCAACCCGTAACCGTAACAGTGACGTGAGTGCGGTCTGTCAGCGTCACCCTGGGTCTTTGCAGTGACACCCGTGCTCCTTCAAATCGGGGATGTCCCAAGGGCTGAAGCCACAGCAGGCACCAGGTACCATGAAGGAGCTGCGGTGTTTTCCCCTCACGATAGTTTCAGCTCCTTTTCCACAGAGAAATCTTACAAAACGGAGGCCGACGGCTNCTTCGCTAACGACGCTGCCCCGCCGCCCCTTGCTTTGCCTCATTCCTGCCACAGGAGGGGGTGCGAGGGGCTGTAAATCAGCGGGGTGTCTGCCGCTGCTCCCGCCTCGCCCGGCCGCCGGAGCCTCGGCGCAGGGGTGGCTGCTCCAGCGGAAGGTGGGGACGAGGGCAGCGGTGGGTGGGTGGCTGGGGGGGTTCTGCTTTCCCCGGCGGGGCTGGGTGCCCCGGGGAGCGGGAGGGAGAGGGGAGAGACTGGGCCTGGCGAGTGCCTCATGGTCGGGCTGCGCCATGGCAGCATGCAGAGGTACCCGCAGGTGGTCTCTTCATTTTTTTCTGTGAGGAAGGTGTGTGGAGTCAGCGCCATGCCAGTGTTTCACCTTGCCTGGTTTGCTCACCCGTTGCCTTTGCCTGGGTCTCTGTGCTAGCAGCTATCTCCATAACTTCTCCCCTGAGCGGCTCTAGAAGTTGTGGCAGAGCCTCATGTAGCCCCCGGCCTGTCTCTGGCAACACTTTGTACAGTAAAAACTCAGATTTTGGGGTCGTTGTCTGTTCTGGTTCCCCTGTTTGTGTGGGGGTGTCCCCTCATACCTGTCTGCTGGGTGGCCCAGCCCCGCTCCTCTCCGCAGGTGAGGCGAGTACAACTGAGGGGCTTCTGTACCCAGAAGCTCGCCTGGCTTTTCTCCCCAATGACATCAGTCAGTCTTAAAAACCCAAACCAAAAAAGCTGCAGTCTTTCCTTCTTCCTTTATGTATTACATTATTGTTGCTGAGACACTGAACTGGTGCGTGGTTCAGAGGAGGGCTCCAAAGCTGTACCAGAGATACAGAGGCGAGCTGCCTTGCTGCCCTGTGCCAAAGGCTAAAGCCTATAGATTTTTTTTTTTAATTATTATTATTTTTTTTTTAAAACAATACAAAGACCACCTTCTCTGTTTCCCCATATGCTTCACTGCATGCACGGTAAGTTCAGGTCCCTTGACTCACTGTGCATGAGATAGGGAGAGCAAAGCAGCCTGACTGACCTCGCTGTGCGTACGCCCTTATCTCTGATACTGTGGGACTGTTGCCCAGCGTGTCGGGGGAGGCGGTGTGACATTTGAAAAAGCAGCAACAAATTGGTCCACAGCTGCGGACGCATCGCGTAGGGACCAGAATTGCCATGCTATGTGAGGGAAGTAATGTTTTTCTTGTTTCCCCAGAGCTAGCTCATTGAGATTAAATTGAAGCCTGTTTCCCACTTCTAAACACTCTCTGATTCTGCAACTATTTTCAGCACCCTCCTGGGTCCTCTTCAAATATGTATCTAAACCGAACAATCTCTTACCTCTTTGTTGTTCTCTTCTTCTGGCAGCATTTTTGCTTGATAGCTCTCCCCCCTTAGCTCCCTCCCACCCCCCCCAAGCATGCCTTCCTCGTGTGTCTGTTATCACAGATGGGGACAGTTCAGAGATCATCAATGAAACTGCAGTGAGTGGGTGGAAGAGAAGTGGGAGAGCAGATCAAGGGGGTTGTGAGAGCTGCAGATCTGCTGGTTAACTATTTCACATATGAAGCACAAAGACCTGGATTTTCCTTTTATCTCTTTTCTCCTCTTGATTCAGGAAATGGAATAGGGAAGAAAAGGTCGCTTTTCCCCATATCTTTGGGGCAGTTGGTGGCTTTCTCACTGTCCAGCTTACACGAGGGTTAGAGCTGCTACTCAAAAGGTTATCCAGAACACTCCATACTCCTGCCATAGGCACCTTCTGCAGTGGATGTTCAGTCAAGCCTATGCCCGACAAACCCCATATGCTAAGATGTTTTTCTAAACACTATTTTAGCAGTGTGTGCTTTCTTTAGCTGCTGTAGTGTAATAAAGGTGTACTGTGACCGAAGTCTGAGGTTAGCAGTGCCACCTCTTCTTGCTTCTGTCAGTAGAGGGAGCTGATGTGTGCACTGAAATTGGGAAGGGAATATATTTTTTCACATTTCTTACAAAGGAGGAGAATCCTAATTTATGGCACTCATCTTTAGTACTGCCTTTAAGCAGGGAAGCACATGGGGTTTTTTTGGCATCCGTGCTAAAAATTAAACAAGAAACCTGGAAATTAGGCGAGCTTGTAACTGCTACCTTTTCCTTTTTTTAAGATGTAAGATAATTCTGGAGTTAGGAAGATCAATAGAAATCCATTTTTAAAATAAATGGCAATAATTTGTTACTGTAGTATTTTTTTCATACTAAACTTATTTTTTAACAGCATAATGACTAAGATACACTCCTCATTTAAAACTTAGAGTTCTTGGCTGCTGTAAGAATTGAGGTGCTAGGCTGTACTCGGTGTCTTTGCTTATATGCCTTTTCTGCCACATGTACAGCAGATTTCTTTACTCTTAGTGCATGGTGTCCACAAATTGAGATGTCTGATAATATGATGCAAGCAGAAGTTTTAATACTTAATGAAAGGTCAAGTCCTATATGAAGAAACTACAAAGAGATGAGAGACTGTCCACAAACCCTCTCCTGGGGAGGATTCCTGCGCTAAACTCTCTTGCAGTTAGTGGAATAGCTCATCCAGCTGTGTGGTGGATGAAATTCTGAATGTCATTATTTAGACTGCTCAGAGAAATGCTTTAGTTGCTGTAAATTTTGCCTGTCCAGGCTGTTGCAAGGTAACTACTTTTTGATATACTTCCACTTTTCTGCACCTTGTGCTTTCTGAATATAACAGGTGTGGCGTTGCTCCTGTTATGCATGTAAATACCCCCTGTACACGAAATCACAGGTTAATCAAGTGGGGAGGGGAAAAGATCATTTTTTTTTGTCTAATTCATTATCTTAATTTCTACAGGATTGTTCCTGGACTACTTTTTCACAGGCTATTCTGTTAAGTCTTTCTCTTTTTTACCAGTTTGCATTAACAGTGATAGGAATTAATTGATAGTGCTGTGTTATATGTAGAAACTCAAAAGGTGCTTAATTGCCATTGAAGATATTCATATGCAAATGTTCCATATTTTTGAAGTGGTTGAAGTTCTGCTGAGGAGGTAGATCAGCCTCTATTATACCACACAACAGATCTGTTTTATATTTAGATTTTTACTCTGAGAAGAGAGCAATGCTTTGTTCCCCACTATGTGCTAGCTGAAAATTGGTTAAATACCAAAATGCAGTGCTAGCTTTGCATCGTCAAAATTAGACATTTTCAGATAAGGAATTAATAGTGCACAGTTTTTGTCTTGTTGGTGTTGCCGTGTGGCCGGAGGTGCTGTCAGGCCTGTGGCTGCAGTCTCTGCCAGTTGTCTCTGCCTTGTTGCATGGCTGGACCTGCTCTTTTCACGTAACTTGGTGAGGGGGTGTGCTTCTTCTGTTTCAATGTGTGAAGACGTCCCTGCAGTGTGTGGCTCAATGCTGCAGGCCCCATGGCAGTGGAGAGATCTGTTTAAGAGAATAATGCACTAACTTTAAGAAAGAAAAAAACCCGGCATTTTTAAATAGCTCCCTGTGGAGAATGAGTTTGTATTCTGTTGTTGTTTGGGGTTTTTTTTTTTTTTTAAACTAGTGTAAACTGTGGAAGGAGACTTTTGTATTCCTGAAGTTCTCTTTGATGTTTACAGAATAAATATAATGCAGCAGGAGGCATTGACTTTAAAAGGTGCGACTTCTGGGCTATTCCAAGACTGGAAGTATAATTTTAATTTTATTTGCTTTATTGAACCATTCTTTCTTGGTGGCAGACTTGCCTTGCTGATTCTGAGTACCTCTGGGTTGACCTTTGAGCTATGCCCAGACAGGTGGCAGAATCTGCATGGTTTAACTCAGTTTATAATCTGTAAGGATCTTTTGTTTTCCATCTATATGTTTGTTTGAGATATGTAGTATTTTGTTGTTGGTTGTTTGCATACATAGGATTACTTTGCCTTTAAGCTGAGTAATTTGGGNACTCTGAAAGTGTCTTTATACCATAAATGAATGGGTAGACATTCATTAATGCAGGCTGAAAGCCTCCATCTGATGCGTAGCAAAAAAAAAAATCTCATTATGGGTCAGTTTTACAAGCTACTGAAAGTCTGTGAAAATCAGAATGATTGCAAGTAAAGCTATCAATGTAAGTAGATGTGTCAGCTCTTGTAGGGGATGTGATTGCAGATGTTCATAGAAAGAACACTAAATCCTTGTCCTGACATGAATTTTTATAAACCTTTCTGCAAACAAGGTGAAACAAACAAGGTAATACACTTGTTTCAGTATTCATCACATTTGGCTCAGCTAAAAATAGTGCTTTAAGGCAGTATTATAATATGTCAGAGCATTAGATTATATGGGTGGCAAAATAACTTTCCCATCCCATGGAATATGAGCTCTGAAAATTTTTCCTGTTCAACAACAGAATGAAACTGGAGCCTTTCAAAGTCAGAGTGTATTTTCTTTGTTTTTGTTTATTTTAAAATGCACTATTGATGAGGAGCACAGAAGCAGCACCAAAACCACCCAGCAGTTGGGGCTCATGGAGTTGGGATGTTGGACGTTCAGATTTTAAGTTCCTACTCTGAATTGTACACAGCATGGGGATTTTGGTGTATGTCAGGTATCTGGAATGGCAGTCTGACTGCTAGATTGTAAACGTTAGCTTCAAAGCATGAATTTTTTTTTTTTTTAAAGTCATAGAATCGTAGAATCATTAAGGTTGGAAAAGACCTCTAAGATCATCAAGTCCAACCATCAACTAACACCACCATGACTCCTAAACCAGGCCCTGGTGTGCCACGTCTATACCTTTTTTGAACGCCTCCAGGGTTGACGACTCCACCACCTCTCTGGGCAGCCTGTTCCAATGCTTAACCAGTCCTCATGGTCTCTCTGGATACTGCTGTTTGTGAGACAAACAGACACTATTTGTGGGTTATGTGCTTCTTTAAGCACTATGTGTGTTCACCCATAATGAATGCCTGCAGTTGCATGCTGCACAAAGCTCAGCCTGTCGTCTTGCTGTGTCTCTCCACTGGCTCACCACACACCCTGCAAGACTTGGGAAACTTTGCAGCAATGGTGTGAAAAAGGAGGGCTGAGAACAGCAGTGGTATGGGTTTAACTTCTAAGCAACTCCTGGGAAGAGTGTGAGTTGTAGAGGTCGTCAAAACATGTCCCTTCTGCTTTGGAAAGTTTGATCAAATGTGAAAAAAGTATAAATGTCTTGGGAGGAGAAGAACATATGTACAAGGGGGAGAGATTTGTTTACAACCTGAATAAACACAAATAATCAGAAAATAGAACATTTTATTGGAAATATTGTGATGGTTCCATGTGCAAATAATTCTTTATGCTCTTTGCATCAGACTCTATGGTCAGAATATGCTTACCACGATGCCTTGTGCCCTCCCAGTGTAGCTGTGAAATACAGCCTGTGCAGGGATATCGGAACTCAAGTCACATTAATAGCTGTTGTCTTTCCTCTAATTTAGGAAGGACTAATTAATCAGATTGGATCTTTTGGACAACAATAAAATTCTGTTTTGCTGCCATGAAACACTAGACCCAGTTGTTCCTGTCATTAGTTTTTAGTTTTTAAAGCCTAGGAGCAAAGTTTACATACTGCTCTAGGAGCAGTCTGAGAATGGGCTGTAGGAGCAGGAAAGAGCACTACTGAAGCAGTAACAAGGAAAAAATCCAGCATGCAGGAGCAGTACTTCTGTTCATAGTGAAAGGGTTATAACAAGTAAGGCATACGTGCTGCATGACTGAAGATCAATATGAATTTCACCTCCTTACAGGCATATTGATCTTGAACATGTACATCACTCGTAATCTCCCTGCTGTAACTGGCAAATGAAAGTATGAAAAACTAGGATGGCAGGACTGTGAGTTAGGAGATTAAAGAAGAAAAATGTTAAGAAGTGCACACTTTTGATCCTTGGGATGTGAAAAGGACAAGGTCATCTGCTATTGTGACCAGGCTGAGGATAAAAGCTAAGTGACTCATTGATTTCATGCACCTACCGTGTAAAATATTTTGGTTTATATCATAAAATCTTCCTTTCCATTAACCAGAAATGAATCACTTCATAAGCAGCTTGAGTTTAGTGTATCAGTCAAAGATTGATTCTGCCTAGAAACTAAATTGTGTGGAATACTAAGCCGTCTAGGTTTGGGAAGACTCTATTTACAAGTTTTTAAGAGTTGAGGAGATAGTAAGAAAAACACTGTAGGCATTTCTATGAATTGGTAAGTGGCTTTTTCTGGGTTTTTTTGGTGGGGGTTTTTGGGTTTTTTTCTTTTTTTTTTTTTTTGGGGAAAGTGACATTCAGTAAAGAGCAAAGGTGGACATTCTTTTTAGTACTAGTCTTTCCACTTCAAAGAAGTTAGTAATACCAGTAGGAAGCATTGGCCTTGTATGTGTCAGTGTCATTCCATGAATAAAACCAAATGACATCTCTGATCGTTGAGTTGGTTGTGACTAAGTGTGCAGTTCACATGGATGAATATAAGCAGGCAAGTACTTATGATGCAAATGCAGGTACTTAATCTTTTGTAGAAAATAAGGAGATTTATTATAGAACTTAAAACCCTTTCTTTCCCAGACCAAGCAAACCTTGCCCCAAGAAATGGCTTTCCAAGACAAACTCCAGGGATGTTCACTGACTGTGTTAAGAGTGTACAGGAGGAAACAGTGTGTTGTTGGGTGGGGGCCCTAGTGCAGGACTTGAGTAGTACCCTTCATTATTTGTGTGCACAGCGTTACTGTATTAGCCCCATCTCACAGAAGGGAGTCAGATGATGGCGTTATGTCAGTGCAGTACTTAAAAAGAATGTGGTGGAGACACATGCAATGACTGACATGTGGATGGTATGGGGAAGGGTCCACAGGTTGCTTTGAATAAGAAGTTTAGTGGTATTTCATATTGACATGGGGTCATGCATGTATGGTTCCCATTAAGCAGCATGAGCAGGGCCTAGTTGTGGTTCCCTCCCCTTGTATTTTCTTGGTGATATCTGCAGTGGTCTCTGGAGAGAGTGTCTTTCTGTGCGGTGTCAATACATTGTCTTCTTGAATGTGAATTATTCAGTATGTGAACTTTACATTTGGGGAACTAGTCATACAAGGAGAAACAAGTTCACTTGTGTATTCACCAAACAAACATACTGAGAGTGAAGCCTGACAGTGCTAAAAATTTCAAAGCTTGTGACTTTACTGTGAACTAGCTGATACTGTATGATGCTTGTGTAAACAGACATGGAAGATGAACTGTGAGCATTGTTCAAAGATTTAAAATTTAAATTTATATTGGACTGGTCCCAGAGCTACCCGGCTTTTTGTGGAAACTTTAATATTGTTAGTCAAAAATGAGGGTTGGGATGTCAACCCTTCTGGCACGGAAGGAAAAGGAAGGAGGGCAAGGAGAGGAGCTGGGCTTGCTGCTGTTGCTGCCACAAGTCGTGGGACAGACAGGCATGTGAAAGCGTGATGACTGTGATGGCAGCAGTGTCCCCAGCTGCCTTGGCAGCCGGCCTGGCTTCCTGGAGGCAGGGCACAGGTGAAGTAGGCAGTGGGAACAAGGCTGATCTGCTGATCTTGGTAGTCTGCGCCCCTTGCCTACCTCTTGAGCTATTCCTCTGTTTTGTGTTCTAAATTGTAAAAGAAAGGGCCTCTATGTTTCAAAAATATTTCCACTGCCATCTTGAACATGCAGTCTGGCCAGATTTTCAGGACTTCTGGATGGAGTGTGGCTGTAGCTGCCCTGCTTAAGTCCTGAGGCTTGTACAAGGTGGTGTTCTTTCACAGGCTTTGCTGAAAACTCCATGTGAATGATTCACCGCAAAATGCTGTTTAATGATTCTGCCAAGAGCAAAAGGGAAGTTGAGAAAACAGAGAAAAATGAGGGATGTCAGCAAATATAACTCTCACCACACCTCTGCAATGCTTTTTTTTTTTTTTCCTGAGTTTATGGAGATGAAGATGTCTTTTGTTCATGTCTCAGCATTTCTTCCCAAACCAATGTCTAAGGAGATTACTGAAATAACTCTTGAGTGTCAGTTTATCTGTAGTACTTTTGTACATTAATTCTCTTAATCCGGAGGTCACTATTATTAGTATTAGATAGTTTTTATTTGTTTATGTTTGTAAAGCAGCATTTTAACATCATTCATTAAGTACCTAGGTTAAGAAGCTTCTGACTCTTATTGCTGTTATACTCATATTCCAACATGACATTTTACTGGTAACTGATGTTCAGCGTTGAGATTCTGTTTTCTTTTGGGGATGGGGGAGAAGGACAATCAGTTATATTAAGCAGGGCTATTTCAGATTAAAATCTTCAAGTCTGACACAGATGGTAAGTGACTATCAGTTTGCTTCACTGCAGTTTAACCTTTCCAAGCTATGCTGAAATGAGGTTTTTTTAAATGAACTTTAAAAATGCATTGTAATCTGCTGTTTGGTGGTGTTGTGGTTTAACCTGGCAGGCAGCTAAACACCATGTGGCAGGTGCACCCACCCTTACAGAGACCAGGGCTTTCCAACTGTTGAAGCAGAGCAGCCGCTGCTGCTTTTCGTGCCCGCCCTTTTGCGCCCTCGCTGCCTCGTTGCCGACAGACGGAGACCTCGGGCAACAGACATGCCCATCTACGACCACAGGTCAGATTCGACCGGGGTATAAATGGAGCCCTGCCGGGGGGCCTATGGAGCCGGTCCTCCTCGGAGCAGCAGGTTTGCAGTTGGGGACTCTCCCCTTGGGTGGGGACGCTGCCTAAGGTAAGTCTTCGAGGTTGAGAGCCCTCATCTTCTTAGGTGAGTGATTGTGCATTTTGGATAAACCCTCAAGAATTCTTAGGTCAGTTGGCTAGTAATAGTTCTCGCCTGACATCCTAAACCTGTGATTAATTAATGTTTGTTGGAGTATCAAAGCACTTTTGGTTGGAATAAATTTTTGTTTGGGTTGTATCATCTGCCTAATTCGACTTTGTGCACCTCCGTGACACACCACACAGCTGTTTGATCACTCCCCCCGCCCCCAGTGGCATGGAGGAGAAAATCAGCGGGGGGTGGGAAGTAAAATTTGTGGGTTGAGATAAAGCCAGTTTAATAGGACGGAAAGGAAGGGAAGATAATAATAATAATGATGATAAAAGAATATACAAAACAAGTGATGCACAATGCAGTTGCTCACCACCCGCTGACTGATGCCCAGCCAGTTCCCAAGCAGTGGTCGCTGCCCTCTGGCCAACTCCCCCTAGTTTATATACTGAGCATGACGTCATATGGTATGGAATATCCCTTTGGCCACTTTGGATCACCTGTCCCAGCTGTGCCCCCTCCCAGCTTCTCACTGGCAGGGCATGAGAAGCTGAAAAGTCCTTGACTAGTGTAAGCACCACCTAGCAACAACTAAAACATGAGTGTGTTATCAATATTATTCTCACACTAAATCCAAAATGCAGCACTATACCAGCCGCTAGGAAGAAAAAATTAACTCTATCCCAGCCAAAACCAGGACAGGTATCTATACTTAGACTAGTATCTCATCACCTGAAAATTTTCACCTTGCGAGTGGGGAATCAGAAATATGGCACTTGCTTTGACTTATCATGATTGAGGACGTAGCTAAACTAATTCCCAGTGCTTTTCTGCATGTGTGGCTGAACAGAATACACAGAAGTTCAAATGGATGTATGAAACTAAGACTTCACTGCCGTATCAAGCCCTCTACACACTGTTGATTCATGAATGATGTACTTGGTGCAAAAAGAATGTACTAAACAATGATTGATTTTGCAGTGAAAGAATTGCTTCAGAAATTAATCAAGGAGCATTTTTGTGAAATGTTATTTCATCTGCAATCATAATTTCATTAAGGAAGGCCAGTTAGCTACGCATTCTCATGACTTTTTGTGCTGAATTTCCTATGGTCATCATGCTTCTGTTCCCTTTTTTCTCTATAGTAAATTAATGTGGTTTTTTTTAAATTCCCATACTATTAATTACAATGCACGCTGGTCCCCGGAAGGACTGTGTTAATATGCTCTTCACCAGTGCCCTCCCTCTCTTCTTTCAAGCTTTGTCTTCTATTAAAAGGTCACTCTTAAGAAGAGCAATGGAGACTACTATGAATACCCTGATAGAGTTCCTTGTTATTACTTGGGAAATAGGCAGATAAGCTGGTCTGAGTAAAGTTGGACGTGAATTGATGGCAGGTCACCTTCCTGTAGTGTCTGCTGATTGTATGCTCGCTCTCTTTCTGTGGCAGGTAGGTGGTAGCTTGCCTTCAACAGTGTCATTTCTGACAAAGCTACTTCCAAAGTGCCTTGGCCATCACACCCCAGCTGCTCATGGCCAGAGCAGTACTTCCTAAAGTGTTTGAAGATAGGCTGGCACACTCATACAAAACTAAAATGTGAAGCAAATACCCACCTGTGAATCAACATGTCACCTCACCTGAGAAGAGAGCAATTCTTCACGTAGAGGCAGTCGCAGCAGGAGGGACAATTGACTTGAATATACATATTTTCGGAAGAAGCTTTTTTCTTCCTTGTTGGCAGCCCCGTAATCAGGATGGTGCCATTTATGTGAGAGTAAGAAGCAGCGGGCGTTTCCTAATTGGCTTATAGGTAACTGGAGTAGAAAACAATTAAACATGGACAGTTATAATAACAGCCATCTATCAAAACTAATGGTTCTGTAAGCTTGAGAGCTCTGGGTGTTCCATGAGTCCCCTACTTGAATTTAAACAAGGGCCATTGAAGAAATCTCTCAAGGCTACGCTTTAAATATTTCTTAGTAAGATGGCAGTGAACCGCTTGTAATGTAATGCATATCACCCAGTCAGCCGTGACTTTTAATTTTTAGTGGTCAAAATCAGGCCGTGTGCGCCTGGGTTATAAACTGTAATGAGGATTGCTAACCTGCTGCTGGGAGGCTACACGGACTGTGATGGTGCTGAAGGAGGTTTGGATCGTAGCACCCCACAAGAGCAGCACAAGGCAATGCCGTGCTGCAGTGCATGGGAAAGTATAGGCTCCTGCCTCAGAAGGCAGAATTAGGAAGGCAGAGGAGATGGGACTGATAGAGCAGCATGGAGGATGAGGAAGGGACAGAGGAGAGGGCCTGGGATGCGGACAGGGACTTCGCTTGGACCAGAGGACAAATTCTACCTCTGGAACAAATCTGACTCCTGTGCCTCTCTTACATGGTCAGTGCAAGGACAGGAATCTTGCTATGTTTGCTAGCGGGCAGAACAATTCCTAGTTCTTGAAGTAGGTGCTTCCCACCGGGAAATTAATTTATTAGAATGCAGCAAAATAAGGTCAATTGTTCAAAAACGGAGCAAGGAGACTTGCTTGCTGGTTTGCCTTTCGTATTTACCAGTAAGATTAAAACATCTTTCAGAACCAGACAGAATAGAAGTATATTAACTTAATTGGCATGTTATGTAGATTAATAAAGTCTAATGCTTGGAGGTTGTAAGTAAATTTAGAGTTTATTATGACTGTTAATCAGAATTAAAAAGTTATGAAGGAATTAAAAAGCTCTGAGGAAATTTCAATGCCGTAAGGACTCTTCTACTCATATAACCCTTTGGTATAAAGTTACTGTCGATACATCATCTTGTCATAAAAATGTAAATGAGGACTGTATTGGTACTGCAATATCCTTTTGGCATTAATTTCTTATAGGTTGTTGCTAGAAGAGTCTAATTTGGACAGTGACTATGCCAGCAATAGGGTGCCTTCATAGTTACCTGAGGTTGCTTTTGAGATCCTGAACTCATCCCTGTGTGTCCCAGAGCATAGAGAACAGTCACCAAAAGACCCTTGGTACTGTTGCTTTGTTTTCTTTTGCTTCTGAATTCACAGCATTTTTTTTTAAAGATTCAGGTAGACTGTGGCTGTTTTGAATTTGACGCAGGGACAAGTTGTGGCCTAATGGTTAAAACTGGAGTTCAGTTATGGGCTGGGAAGATGTTAAACCTTTCAGAGCTATAGGGGAAGATGTGGTGTGTGTTTGTTTTTTCAAATCTGCTACATGGAGTATTGGTTTCTGTTGTGTTGAGAGGTTCTATTCATGTCTAAATCTGCAGGACAAAGGAAATATTTAGCTTTGCTCTTTGAATAGGCTGTTAGAAACCCATATTGAGCACACAGGAGTCAAAAGCAGTTTTAGAAGTTTGATCATTAATATTTCAAAATACTCAACTTTTTTCAATTCATTCTTTGATCTGCTAGTGTATAAATTGCAGGATCAACTTTATTTGTGACTAATTCCACAAACTTTGGTGGAATTCTGCCCAAGGGTAAATTATCCATAGATGTTTAATTACATAATTTCTAAACAGAGGTGCTCTCTTAGCAAGCCTATAAAATCCATTAAAAGCAGTGCAGAGGTAAGTGATGCTTGTTGTTTTGTGCTGAAAGCGCAAAAGTAGTCTTGAGTTCCTCATCCCTTGCCAGTTTTGTTCCTACTGTGTGTACAGTAAATTTCATAAAATATTAACCTATGGTAAATATTTAATACATAATTTATTTACATTATATAAGTTCACTCTCCAATATATGAAGTGCTCGAATAGATAGTTATATAAATATTTTCAAGTGACAAATATATAAATATTTAAATGACCAATATAAATATTTTAAATGTAGGTACAAGGGCCATATTCTCCCTTTTTTTTTTTTTCCTCAGAGTTGAGTAGGTATAATTGCTGACAGCACTTTACTCTGCAGTTTTAAAGTAACAGCCTCAGCCAAAGTAATGTGTGTTTTCACTCATTTCAGTAAACTTTAGATTAGGTCAGTAAATATAGTAGGTTTCAGTATCAGATAGGGACAAAAATGATATTATGGTTTTAAATATTTAATAGAATTTAGTGAATATTAGGAAGAGACAGGGCAAGTATTAGCTTAAATTTAAAAATGAATTAGTTTTAGCTGGATTCACTGAATTGTAAGGGCAATACAAATGAAAAGACTTGGGTGAGGGAATGAGTTTATTTTCACTAATAGGAAGTGGGAGGAAAGTTCTTTCAAATTTGTTAGAAATAATACTTGGGGGTCACTTCCTGCACCACAGTCAGCTTAGTTTACATAGGAACATGGAATGAGTTTCTGTAACACAGCTTGCCATCTCCAGCCACTCCTGCTGCAGGCGGGGGGGAATCCAGTTGATTGTCTTGGTTTGGGCTGACTGCAAATATTTTCAAAGGGCAGTTCTCCGGGTAAGTCTAGGATACATTTCACCTGCACGCATGCGGAAGCTTGGTGAATTTCATCGTATTAAAGACGCTCATCAGAGTACCCCTGCGATATAAACAGTATTTTTGTTTTCACTTTAGGTAAAGAGTGGCAAATATGCTAAATAGTCCCTGTTTTGGTTGTGTTAAAGATTATGCCTCTGCTCACTGCTTCATCCTTTCTCGGTATATTGCTTTAATGTATAGGCTCTTCTTGTGGCCAGTGGCAGGTTGCAAGCCACAGCTGAGTTATGTGCTGCCATGAAGGTCTTGAGTCCCTTGCAGTGTCAGGGAGAGATGGCTTTGTAGCTTGGGAACTACAGTGCAGCTTTAGAGGACTGTGTGTCTGTCTTATGTGTAACCCAATAACTGCATCCCTGTGCCTTCTCTTCTATTTCTACTACAGATTTAAAATTTCTCCTACCTTATAAGGGAGGTAATTTTTTTTTTATTCCTAATGACTGAGGATTTTAGATGATAGCAGAATATAAGGACTGAAGTGCACGTGTGGCTTTTTTGTTCTTTTGTTTTTGTTTTTTTGGGCGTGTGGTTTTTTTATTTTTAAATCTTGCTAGCATAAGAATAGGAAAAAATGCAACAAGACCCAACACTTGTGAGTTTTGAGGGCCTTGAGCTGTTTTTTAATTTGGGAAGAGTAAGAGAAGTGAGGGATCTGACTAGTGATTTCACTTTTTTGAATGCTTAGTTTGTAGTACTGCTTTGCTTCAGCTAGGAAGAACTAGTGAGTGGCAAAGCCCTTAGCAGTTAAGTTTCTAAGACCAACTGTAATCCTAACTAAGAGTTACTCTGTACTTCTGTATTATTACCTAGTTGACATAGGGAGAAGCTGTAATACCAGCTATTTCTTACCATGCCAAGCTCAGATTTGTCCATGCTGCTTTTGTTAAAATTTGCCCATAGTCAAATAAAATTTATAATATTAAGCCTGTTCTGTTGAACAAAAAATGTTGTTGCTCTCGGAAATATGGCCAGATCAATCTTCCGGCTTGTATTTTTCTATGCAATTAACCCTGTAGGCTATTGGTGAAGGTGAGTACCATTATGAATTGTAAAAATTACACGGAGACATTAAATAATAAATTTGATAAACTAGGTTAAAAAATATTATGTGCAAAGGGATATTAGACTTAAAAAGAAATGGGGCACACTTCTTTTGGCCAACCTGGCATGGATTGATATTTTATCTGCCTACATGAAACTTGTCAAAACAAGCAAAAGTCCAGTAGAAATTCTGGGATGCTCAACAGTTTGAACGCTTTAGGAGTTGCACCTAAAATAGACTTATTACTTAAAGAAGAGGAGGTGATCAATGCATTTGTAAATGAGACAGGACAGCTGGTCCATCATTTCCTAGAGGAAACAGCAAATGCTATCTGGAGAACTTGAGAAGTTGAGAAACTTGCACAACAATATAGTTGTTTGTAAGCCCTATCATTGGTGCTGGTTGAATTTTTTTTTTCTTTCTTTTCTCATTTTAATGACAGTTTCTTTTTCAAATAATGTGGTATAGAAAGAATCAAGTCATCACTAGTCTGGGGCTAATTTGAGCCACAATTATATAAGCTGTCAAACAGTTGAAAATTGGGAAGTTTCTGCTTGATTTCTTTAAATATGTACCTTATTAATGAGTCTAAATTCCTGTTCACTGTCCAAGAGCAAAACAAATCAGCTCTGAATAACTTATGCTGTAACTTCTAATTTTAAATAAATGCAGTTCATTCAGCTCTTAAAGACACAGAAGTTAACAAAGTTTATCATTGGATGAGAGGACATATTTGGTATTGTGGCATGAAAAAACTTTTTCAAATACATGATGCTGAGTTTTGATTTCTTTTGTTTAAGCAGAGGCAAAACAAAGCACAAAGTCAAACTTTCCTACTTTGAACTGTACTAGACAGCTTTTGTGAACATCTCAACATTTGCTGAAAGAAAACCACTGTGTGACAATTTATTGCATGATAGGAATGGCCTATTTGGCAAAAATGGTTATCAAGTTTCCAGCTGAATCTTACAGATGCTTCCATGAAAACTGTGTTGGTACTCTGGTTACTTTCATGGTGCAAATGTATTATAAAATACGTTTAGATGGGAGTACTGCTGTGTGAATGGTGATCAGTATGCAGTCAAGAAGGATTTGTGCAGCCAGACATTCTTAATGGTCTACCTAGAGGACAATCTGGACTGCATACCGTATGCAAGGAAGCTGTGCCACGTTCGATGTTTTCCTTGGTGATAAAAAAAATCAAATGCACTTATTTAAGGTCAGATTGGACAACGTGTGGACTTCTGTGTTGAAACATTTGATCTCCTGAGCAGTTTGGCCTGGATCTCCTGCAGTGTGGTATGTGCTGGTGAATGTTCATGAAGGAGAAACCTAAAAGCTAAAATTGCTTCAGGGTACTTTGGGACTGATGTGTGTCAGGTTATGAGTAGCCAAATGCCAGACTAAAGTCTGATTGTTTCAGTACCAAGACAGGTATATCTAAAAGTGGTAATAAATTGGTTTGGTGCACATATGACAATGGTGCACATATGGGATATATACCATATATGAATGCTACTGTTTTCTGACTTCTTCATGTGGACACTTTATGATGGACCAAAGAAGTTTGAATGATTGTTTTGTTTTATTTATATTCCAGAGTAGTACTGGAAAGGGAGTGGTAAGGGAGAGCAATTAAGTTAGCTCCTAAAATGTAACATGGTCAGGTCAAGCTGAATCAAGCTTACTGCACAAATTTACACTCTTCTGTTTACAAATTGTACACAAGTCATGTAGCATGTGCTTGAATGTGAATCAGTGGAAATGACCTGCTGACTGCACTAGTAAATAACAATTGTTCGTAACAGTTCATTGCAAGTATTCAGTATTCATAACTTAAAGATGGATTGCTTAATTTCGGTAGACGTTTTTATTCTGCATTTGAGTAGGCAAAAGTGCTTATATGTCATAGCAGGGTCCTAGTTTGAATTCTTAGCTGCATAAGACACTTTGAATAATTTCTTTTTTTCCTTGAGGTTTGCTTCCATGTGCTTAGAATTTATTTTCATAGCTTTTCTGATGAAAAAATGAATGGACTGGAAAATTAATGGCTGGTGCGAATTAGAGACACAACAGCAAATGTAGTTAGGTTGGTTTTGGTTTTAGGCACAAACACTTGTTTCTAATAGTCCCTGAGCCATAATAAAGTGGTTTGGAGGTAGAAAAAGTTTAATACAATACAGTTCATAAGATTTCCTCCCTGTGAATTAGATGTGTGAACTTTTGAAGTAGTTTGCTCCATCTGTCACTCGTTCTCAATGATCCCAGTCATTGCAGCAGGTCAGCTTCTCTTGCAAGTAGTAGATTGGGGTGTGGAGGAGTTGGGTTTTAGTCTACACAGTTATCCTTGGCTTATTTAGGCTTCAGTCAAGTATAGTTAGAGTTTAATATATAATCTGTCCTCTGGCTTAGTTAAAAGCTTTTGGGGTTAAAAAAAAAGAAAAAGTAAAGATACTTTTACTCCTGTCTTTACTGGCTTTTTAGTGGTAGAATGCTCTCTGTACCCTGTTTAAAAGGATTTTTTGTTTCAGTAAAGCAGCAAGAACCATATTTAATGTATGGGCCTTCCCAGACGCCTTAGTTTTCTCTCTGTTTGTGAGAGGAACCCGAGTAATATGACAGTGACAATTGCAGGACCTCCTCTTAGAGACATAAATTTATAATGGATGGGAATTTGAGTGAAGTTCACATATGGGCAGTGCATTATGCAATGTTGGCCTGAATTCACTGGCTCTGTAATGTTTGAACTCCATCCAATCCAAAGCATGATAGAAATACCTTCTCTTCCTACCCCTCTCTTTTTTTAGCTGGATACTGTTTGATTCTGCCGATGTTAATTCCATGGTGAAGACAACTAGGCTGCCCCAGGTTATTACTCTATTATGCAAGAGAGTGAAGAATATAATCTACTTTTTGAGGAGGAGAAGGAAGGGAAGCAAGATGAGAAAGTTAATAGATGCCGATGTAATTTATCAGATCTGGAGAGATGCTTTTTAATTACAGCTTGTTTGATTGGAGTTTGTTGAAGCTGATTACATTTTTCCTCATGAGTATTAGTATTCTTTTTATTTGTAAGTTAAACGGACTGCACCTTATCATTTTGAACTTGCCTCAATAGTAGCAGATCCCACAAAGGAAATGTAATAGGCCTCAACTTAGTGAGATGGTGCCAAGTACATGTTGTGCAGTAGTCTCCACAGGGATTATCCAGATGCTTAAACTTTAACACATGCCTAAATATCAAGTTGAGCCCACTTAGAATGAGGTTTCAGATTAGCCTGAGGGTGCATCAGTGGAAAAAAACTCTTTTCCTGAGCCAGGGAAGTATTTCAAGTTCAGACAGATGCAGTTTCACAAGAGTTGACAAGCATTTCTTGGATTACTGTTAAAACTACCAAACGTTGTCCTTTGAGCAAAGATGCACTTTTTAAATCTGGATCCTACACAGATTTCATTCCGTGGTTTAATTCCCTAGCATAATTTTAAATTGGGTACTCAGAGGCATGTATTAGAACAACTTGTTTGTATTTGGGAATGTTCGTGAGACCTTGTTTGTTTTGGCATAAAATGTAGGTTAGGTGATTCTGTTTAGGTTTCTATAAGGTAAACAAAACCCCTTTCTCTTTGTCTTCTAGTGGAAGACCAGATAGTTGAGCAGCATGAAATATAAATGAAATCTGTATGTTTGGTGCAGACTTAGAAATACTTTAAATGGAAAAAGTAAGTAAAAAATGAGGGAGTCTCTTTATTGCAGTGGAGCTCCATGTTTTTAGGCAGTGCAAAACATCTGTCAAATAACAGTCCAGTCAAATTTTTCTCATTGTTAGATTGCTGCTCTACAGAGGTTTATGTTGAGAGGTTTGAGTTGTGGTTATCATTTAGAAAAAAATGATGTTTCAGAAGTCCAATTTATTGCCAAGTGCT
>WAAD01007740.1:0-14777 GCA_013389945.1 Fregata magnificens
CCTCTTCTTCTTAACGGAGGCAGTACTAATGCGTGAATGGTGAATACCTGAGGATTCTGTTTGTACTGTTGCATTGCTAGGAGGATGCAAGGTGTTAAAAAAATGACCAGGCCACTACCTCATACACAAGTGGAATTTATGGAGCATTTTGAGCATGCACAGGAGAAAACCCTAAATACTCTCTGCCCACACTCATTTTATTAAATGAGTTCTGTTGTTCCACACTCCATATGAATTATCCTTATCCCAGTTACCCACATGTCCATGGAACCATTATTTCTAAAGCAGTGTGTTTTAAAGTTCTTTAAACATACAATGCCAAGCATATAAAAAGTATAAGATAACCCAAATTCTTATCCACAGTTGAAGAATTCTTACAAGAAAGCAACTTTCTTAGAATTAGCCTTCTTATCTAAAGATGTGCAGAGGCAAATGCTGTAATAAAATAAGTTCTGATTCTTTCTAACTAAACTTAACCCTATTTGTGACTTTTTGCCAATGTAATGCTTCAGATGTATACTTCTTTTGAAAGGGAAAGGCATTTGCTCAGGGGCATTTTTAATTACCTATGAGCCGATCAGAGGAATTCAAATACATACTACTTTAACTCTACTAAGGTCAGTGAAAACAGTAAATAAATTAACACACCTTAGGGAATTGCTGTTCTCTGAGCAGTGGGACATTGTTAGTGGGAAGCACTGATTTTGTTTGACTTTTGCATGGCACAAAATGAGACTGACCCCAGAAGACTGTTCTGGAACAGTTCATGGCCACTGACCACTAAGAATGCAAAATTTCCCAGTTCCGCCTTAGAAGTGAGTTAAATCCATTCCACTGATTGATTCACTTGCCCAAGCAAATAATCACTATTAGTCCCAGTCAAGCTTACTGGTTTTCTGTTCTCAAAGGCTGTGAGAGACAACTTCACTGATGCCATATTGCTTATGCAAAAGCTAGTATAAATGATGTATAATTTTGTTTTAATCATTTATCTTGAGTAAGGTTTTACTTCTTACTGAATTCAGGTGAGCTATACAACCCCACACCAACTCTGAATCTAACTCCTTTTCCTCAGACCCCAACTTACCTTCTGGGTTCCTGGGTTGTATGTTGCCTGAAAGATACACTGATGAAGGGGGAATCATCACATGGCTGTCTCCTCAAACTTTGCTGAACAGTGTTTATATCCTGAAGAAATTTATGTCAGGTTATCTCTTATTAGATCTTTGTCTTTGAGGAGATTTACAAAAGGCATCGTGGGTTTGAATTATTATGACTAGGAAACAGTTTTTTGCATTTCAGTAGGGTGGACATTATGAAGAAATGTCAGAGTCTGTGGTTTGGGTATTGAAAATATGAAAACACTTTAACTAACCTGGAAAAGAGGAACACCATGTAACAATGATGCAGAACTGGAAAAATGCATTGATTCTGCTGGCTAGACTAATGTCCTGTCTTAGTTAAGTGTGCACCGTCACCTTTGTCAGTTTAAGGAATTAGTTGCTCCTTTAGTTCTAAGCAGTAGTCCATGTGTGTAAATTGTTAATAAGAAACAGAAATGCTTCTGTTGGGAGAGTGTTAGCTGAGGAGGATGGTCTAGTGAACACGTGTATTAGCAGCAGAGATGACCAGGAATATTTCTGTACAATATTTTTTGTCCATCTTGTTGGTTTAGCAAGACCAAAACTTTTCAGAAGAACTTGTATTTTTTTCTACTTTCTCCAGCACATGCTTCAGAAATGCCAGAGGAACAGCTGTTAAGTGAAGCAAGGCAACTTCTCCCTCAAGAGATTGAACTCCCTTTTCCAGTAGATCTCCCAACCCTGGAGGCCCAGAGAGTGAGAGACCATATGATCCTGTATTTGTTTAGTGTCTTTTTCAGAAAGTATGAAACGAGTGCCCTGTTCCTCTTATGTTTGAATCTTAAAAGCTTTCTGGCAGCCGTGGCTTAGGCAACACTCTGCATTCATTGCTCCTGTGCTCCTACCCAGAGTGCTGAAAGCTTGCTTTTGTTTGCTCCCTGGGCTGAGCAACCTGCTAGCAGCTCCTCAGCAGTCCACAAAGGAGCATCCTACATACCTTGAAAGATCAAAGGGGACAGGTCCTTTCCATCCACATTCAGGTCTTGAATTCCTCCCTGAAACCACCAAGGAGGTAGCGATGACTGCAACAGCAATGTTTGGTGGGTGGCAGTCAGGCTGGGGCCACCTTGTCATTTCATAACCCCATATAGCAGCCACTAAGGCATAATAATGTTCAGCCACCACATCCTTGGTCACATATTCAGCTACCAGCCTAGGGTTGAAAGGCTCCATAATATTGTTATCAAGCCTCTGTTCCATCCAGTTCTTTAAAGCCAAACTTAACCTCTACTCCAGGCTGAAACTCAGCCCTACAATATGTGCACAACATTTCTACTAACAAGATTTCTGCCACCGCCACCACTTCCCACAACCAAGTGACCATTCAGAAAATATTGAAGAAAAATTACAAATAAAACAAACAAACAAAAAAACAAACCAAAAATCCTGAAACAATATTGGAAGGGCTGAGCTGACATGGATTGCAGACTAGAGAAAAAAAAGACAATGTAATTTATTATATAGAAGAAGGGCAGGGAAGGGGACAAGACTGGCACTGGGTGTACTTTGTGTTCAAAAATACTTGGGCAATGTTAACAGACATGTTCAGATGTTGTTCCCATCATCTTTTAGCTGTTGCTACCAAATGTACAATGTGCTTCTGTGTACTGTCATAAGTCAGCTAAAACATGTGTAAACATATGCCACGTCAGTCATTAAGGAGAAGGGTATAATTACACTTCTAAATGTGGCAAAGCATTTTGAAAGTAGCATATAATTTTCCAGAGCGGGAACCTTTATGAACCATATCTTTCCCTGAGTGTTTATACAGCCTGACATCTTCGGGTTTGTTCAGATCAAGAGCCCCACTGTGAACAAGCAGGCTTCAGACAAAGGAGGCAATTTGTTCTCTAGGTGCCATTTCAACGAAAGGGAGAGGCAGCAAGAGAAAGGGGGGGGAAGAGCGAGAAGAGAGAGGAGAAGGGCACACCGTGCTACTGCACACAGTTCAGAAATATGCAGGATCTGGCATAATTAGCCTGGGAAGGACTGTTGAGAGGTGCCTAGTGTCAGAGTGTTGCTTTCACTGTTGGCAAATGACAATGCTGGCGTTTTATCTTTTATAGAATCAAAGAAAGGTATGGAGTTTATACTTTTAATTAAGTTACATAGGCTCACTGCTCACTTGGTGGCAATGGAATCATGTAGTCTTACTTGGAAAGAGGAAGAGCAGGACGGTGTCAAGGGGGGCATCCTACAAAACGCTCATTTCCTCCTTTTGATACGAGCCATACAGGAGAGGGATTTGCAAAGCCAGCCTAGAAATCTGAACACCCTCTCTCCATAAATTTTTTAATTATTTTAGGTAATTTTCAAAAATATGAGCTTAAATGTTTTTAGGTTTCTGAGAATTAACAAAGGCTGTACATTATTCTGCCTACTAAGCTCAGCTGAGCCATCATGCTATTTTGGCTTAGCAAGTTACCACTCATCAGCTGAGCCATGATAATCATCACTTCACTTCTGTAATACCTTCAATGACTGCAACACAGTGACATCTCTACCCACAGTAACAGATGAAGAGCAAAGCTACATTTCCTAGCAGTTGCAATAGGCCAAAAACACATATGAACTGCCTCATTCAGCTGACACCCAATTTTTGGATGTTTATCTGACCCTGATATTAATTTTTTTCTAGACATGACATATTTTTTTTCCTGTGAAATATTTCAGTTTGTCTGGCAAAAAAAGATGCTGATACTTGTTAAATAAGAAAAAATTTATGGTTTATATCCTTTGCATCTTTATAGCAGTGTCCTGGCATTCCTTATTCAACCATGGGGAAAATTTGATGGTAACTATTCAATAACTGGTAAACTTTTGAAAGAGATGAGGAAATAATAAAAATACTACCAGTGAACACAGATACAAACAATGTTAGGATGATTCCCAACCCTCCTTCTCTTCCTGACAAATTATATTTGCCCCAACAGTTTATTTCTAATATATCGAAGGAGGAAAATAATTGTCCAATCTGTGTTATTTTCATGTTTTGAAAACATAGTGACCCACATCTCTTTCTCACTGTCCGTGCTGGTCACTAAAGTGCTACTGCAAGTTAATTTATGTCTGCCTGCACAAGCAACGAAAGCCATATAGAATACCTATAGAAATAAATATAGAATAAACATATAGAAAGTAGCCTTGGAGGTATAGTGAAGAATCCATGGATGATAAAACTATGACTATTAATTTATTGCACTTTGACAATTAAGAAGAGAAGTATCTGAAAGTATTAGATAAGTATGCTTTACTACAAAGTGGGAAGAGAGTTCCCTGAACTTGGGTCCACACGCATGAGGAAATTTGAAATTTTCTTACTGCTGGAGCAGTCATTCACCAAGCTGAAAATGGAAATGGATATTGCTGCACTCCTGTAAAGCTCTCCAGACTGCCCAGTTCTGTTCCTGACAATTTCAGCTGTATTGGAGGTTGAGGCTGGGCAATCTGACAATCTGACATAGTGATCTGATTTTGCATTCTCATTTTTATTTGTTTCCCCAAATTCTTGCATATATTCTGACTTTCTGACAACGTTTTTCTGTAGTGCTAGAAGACTTTGCCCCAAATTCCCAAGACTGCAGACAAAGTCAAAGTTTAGAAAGTCAAGCCCACAATTAAATTGTTTTGAATGTCATGTAATGGTAATTGTCAGGTGAGTTTTGATCTGTCACACTCATGTTTTAACTATTTTAACTTTAGTATAACTTTATTTCTCCATCATACTTCTTTGAATTTATATCATATTCTCTTCATAGTAATTTTTAGTTTTAGTTTTGATCTTACCATATGCTTAAGTCTCTTTTGGTATGGCTGAATGCGTGGGATACATGCATAGTCAAATGTGTTGAAGTATGTGTTGCATTAAATAGGCCAGTTGACAACATGATTTGGATCACAGAGCACAGCAACAAGACTGTGTGGAAAGAATCATGTAAATTTTTATTTTGTCAGGGAGAAATTAATATTTTCACATTTTAAATACCTCTGTAGCTCTCTAGTTCACACCATCTCTTTTGTTATTCAGTGCAGGCCCCAGCCCAATAAAAACGCTGCACGTGTGTTTAGATCCAGTCCTGACAAGTTATCCCACTGAATTTATCTGCGTTATTCCTACAATGTCTGGAAGATTGGGATTTTCTGTCACAGCAACAGCCAAAGGTCCCAGCCAAGACAGGACTGGGCAGTAAAGAAATGGTCACTTGCATGATTTTACTCATCATTTATCTGAAAAAAACCCCCTGCAGACAGCAAGGAAAGTCCTACAGACCTTCATGCTGGCAGTGAGATTGAAAACCAGGGGGATATAATCTGATAATTTCTGAAGACCAGGTATGGACAATAGCTTTGTAACACATATTCGAGTTGTCTTTCATACGGCTGTGCTGAATCAGATTCCTCTTAAATCAGTGGTATATCTGTCCTCACCAGACTACACCTGATGTTCTTTAACAGCAATATTGAGCCTGCCATAGGCAAAGCCAAAATGTTGTAGCCCCTGAGAAGAATGAATTAATAGAAAGTTAAATGCCTGAATAGAGGTTTCTTTTCTCCAGTTATCACCATCAACACAAATTTAGCACTTTATTTCCACTGTCATGAAATTAAAAAGAAACTGTGTGTAACATAGATTCTAAGCTTGTTAGCCTGTACTTTTTCAGCATAACTAAACCAAGTTTGATTACTACAAGAAAAAAATATTTTAAGTTGCTTTTAGTAGCAGAAAGTAATTTTAAATTTAGAATCTTGGGAGTTGGACTCGATCATCCTTATGGGTCCCTTCCAACTTGAGATATTCTACGATTCTGTGATCTTAATTTTCTAATTGCCTTCATTTCAATGGGGATCAATTAATTCATTTAAAAAATTCAAAAGATTTGCAACCAGTTTTATTTCTGAAAGTATTTCCATTTGTGACAAAGAATGATGGGCACAGTGTTGAGCTCTTACACAATGATGGCCTCTGAATTGACTGTTAGCATTCAGTGTCATTCTGGGTAACTCTCTGAAAATGTCAATTCAGTGCTTTGCAGTAACCAAATAAGCAAATAAAATGTTGGGATTATTAGGACATGAACAGAAAATGGAAAATGTGTTTATAAATCCTTGGCGAGGTCACATATTGATCATAGAGTGGTTCTGGTCCTATACTCCTTCTTTAAAGCAGATAGTAGAACAGGAAATCACACAAAGTGCAGTAAAGGTGATCAGAGATCTGAGATGTCTCCCTGTGAGATAAAATAAGTAAATTAGGCCATTTTGGAAAAAATGCAGCAGACAGGACATTATTATAAAGGTTGATAAAATTAATGCATAGAGAATGTAACGAAAGAATGATTATGCACCACCTCTCGTTACAGAAGAACAAGGAAAATGCTGTGCAATTTTGAAATAATATGTTTTAAAAAAGCGAAAGTAACTACATTTTCACAACACACAATTTACTTGTGGAATTCTGCCACCAGACATTGCCTAAAGAGATCCTTAAAATACAATTATGGTCAAAAAGTGATTAAAGATATTAATGGGAAAAATCAAAAGGCTATTATGAACAAATATGTAGATATCACCTTTTGATTAAGAAGTCCTCAAGCTGCAGTTTGACAGAATCTGGGAGAATGTACTGAATAAAATGTCACTATCTGCTTACCCAGTTTTAACATCCTTCCTCAAAGCGTCAATTGCCAGTCACTCTTGAACACAGGACACAGGGCAGGGAGGACCCCTGCTTTGGTCTAGAAGGGGTTTCTTTCTCTTGCTACAGATGAAACTGGTTTTGGAGGGTTAAAGGAGGTGATTATTTACACCACAGAAATGACAACATTTTAAGTTTTCAGAAATAGCATAGCTTCATAGCTCATTGTATTGCATATTTTACCCTGTAGGAGGCTGTAGGCATTTTTAAGACACAACACTGCGATTAACCATTACTATTGCATTACAATAACTCTACCACAGCTAAAATATTTTTCTGTTCTTTCATTCTTAAAGCTTTAATAGCAGTCTCACTTCCCTAGTTTTCATCACATATGCTGGTATATCTCATCTGTCTAGCAGATCTCTCCCATAGTTGCAATGACTACATTGAATGCTTGTTTGAGAGGGGTTTTGTTTTCATGAAAGTCAAGTGCCCTGAGTCAACCTGACTCTTGATCATTCACTCATCCTTAAAAGGTAGCTGACTAATAAGAAGTAATCTAGTAATAAGGTTAAGTAGCACTGCCTAAACTTTTAAACTAAACTGTTACTACTTGTTTAAATCCTAGTTGTTTTGCCATGCAGCTAAACCAGGCTTTTCCTGGATCAGGATGCATTTGCCATTGGAACAATTTGCCTACAGCACTGGGAGACATTCTGCCAGAAGGAACCAAAGGCTGAAATTAATCTCTGGATCTACTGTGTGCAAAAGTCACTTTATGTGTTTATTATTCTACTTGGCAACATGCAATCGTTTAACAATAGACCCACTGTCATTAGTTAAGTGTTGGTATAGATGATGGGAGCAGCTATAAAGGTGGTCTGTAATAAAAAAGACCTCTACACAAAACTCACATCTTATGCAATTATATTTTCATCAGTTTAATTAAAACATGTAGAAGGAATTCACTTATCCTGATGATACAGTTATGACCTTTTTATCCAGGGTTGTAAAAAGGCTCTTAGGCCGTGAAATATGTGTTTCCCAAAGTGTTTTGAGTAATTTTTTAAAAAGCAGCTTCTGCTTAACAGGGCAAAACAGCAATGGTAGCTGCATCATACTGATGAAGCAAATACATTTATTTGAAAGATGACCAGGTAGAGAAGAGGTTCTGAAGAGCAGCCATGCAGCCAAACTGCAACTAAAGAGTAACTGCAAATTGTTCAATTTTTCCTTACTACAGTTCCCCAGTTGTAACTAGTTTTGGAGCATCTTTCTTTAAATAATTTCATTTTGGGGGAGGTGGCAGGACTTGTGAGCCTGTGGGGGACCCACGCTGGAGCAATCTGTTCCTGAAGAACTGCACCCCATGGAAAGGACCCACGCTGGACCAGTTCATGAAGCACTGCAGCCCATGGAAAGGACTCATGTTGCAGAAGTTCATGGAGGACTGTCTCATGTGGGAGGGACTCCATGCTGGAGCAGGGGAAGAGTGTGAGGAGTCCTCCCCCTGAGGAGGAAGGAGCGGCAGAAACAACGTGTGATGAACATTCCTCGTCCCCCTGTGCTGCTCCAGGGGAGGAGGTTGAGAATTTGGGAGTGAAGTTGAGCCGAGGAAGAAGGGAGGAGTGGGAGGAAGGTGTTTTAAGGTTTGGTTTTATTTCTCATTGTCCTACTCTGATTTGATTGGCAATAAATTAAACTAATTTCCCCAAGTTGAGTCTGTTTCGCCCTTCACCGTAATTAGTGAATGATCTCTCTCTGTCCTTATGTTGACCCACAAGACTTTTGTTATATTTTCTCTCCCCTGTGCAGCTGAGGAGGGGGAGTGATAGAGCGGTTTTGGTGGGCACTTGGCATCCAGCCAAGGTCAACCCACCACAACAATGTAAGACCACAGTTATGAACAGTCTTAATGATTACTGCATTGCATTTTTGTACCTTCCACCCAAAACTTGCCCAGGAAAACATGCAGAGACAGAATTTAGTATAACTGAGAATCAGTCTTGAACACTGAGAATCTACTTCTGCATGTGCTCTAAATGCATACAGTCAGGGCAATGGTCTGCTTTACCTAGAAGACGAGAAAACAGCATATCTTCTGAAGTTATCAAACTACATTTTCTTCTGAGTTTTATTTGAAGCTACAGTGGATGCACCATTTTTCAATTTGTAGCATAACATCTTCCCTTACACTGGAGACTAATAGTAGGCTATACATTAAAGAAAAAAGAGGCTGTGTATCTTGTAAAGCTCACATTAAGTAGCACAAATTGTTCCAGTTATGTCACAAGGATTCTGGCAAACCTTCATTTTCTTCCATCTGAAGCCTGCTCATATAAAAGGATATTGTTTCAGTGAAAGGAGAGAAAACAAGCAAAGCAGAAAAAATTTACCGGTATGACACAGTTTTCAAAGAGGACTGCTGAAAAAGATCTTGGGGATTAAAAACCCAACAGAAAGAAGTTGAAGGAAAGGGAAACATTTCCACAGAGACCTATATCATCTAGTAAAAAGATTGTGTAGTCTTGTACATATACCCAACATGATGTTGCTTTCTGTAAATTTTTATTACTTCATATACATAAAAAATAATATTACTTAATTTGCTCAGACTGTGTTTCACATGTCTGTTCCCACAGTGTTTTGTCTCTAGGCTTGATAGGTCTTTGTAGAAAGTCTGTCTGGCAAACAGCAAATGGAAGACGGGAGACAGCCTAAAGGCCTCCCAGGACACTGAGGTTCTGGTATTTAGCCTCACAACGAGATTGGAAGATAAAATATAACTTAAATGTACTGAACCTTTTGAGTAATAACCTACAGAGGTTCTTATGGCATCTTCAGCACTGCAGTAGCATAGTATCTTAACACAGTGTACATTAAATGATATGATGAACATCTAATGTATGGAGTTCATTATCTTTTTCATCTCCTTCTCAAAAAGGAAAATTGTACGTGCATTGTCTCCTACTGTCTTGTAGGTCTCACAAAGATTGGCTTTATTAATGCTTAAAATGTTGCGCTGCTGAAGTTTAAACATTAAGAGGTAGAAGTCCTACTCTTTTCTTCCACCAACATTTTGGAGGGTGACCCCTCTTCACCCCCACCTGTTCCCTCCCCAGACTGGGCTGTACAGGACCTGGAGGTCTGTACCTATACAACAGTAAAAGTAAAGGTCAAGGAGCAGGGAATTACATTGCAGCTAACACTTTTAAGTGTCCAAACATCACTCTATGCTACATGTTATAGTTTGTCATTGAAGCATCACGGCTCTGGCTCACTAGGCTTCTAGTGCTTTCCTGGGAAGGAAGGGGAGAGAGACGTGACAGCGGCTGTCAGAGGCACAGCTGGGGTTTGTACTCCTCCAGTGATGGGCTGGTGGCATGGTGCCCTCCGCAAGAGGCACATGCTCTCCAGACTCAGAGACAAAGTGTGAGGCTACCAACACAGTGCCTATGAGAAGCTAAAAGGAAATGTCTTTGTAGACATATTCTAATTTCTGAATCTTCCTCTTGTTACATTAGCAGAGCCAAAAGTAGAGCATACTCTTTTCTGCCTCTGTTGTGCATTATTGTAAGACTTGCCGCTTCTCTTAATTGGAAGGTTGTTGATCCATGCCACTTGAACATATTAAATCGTAACACAAATAGTATCACTGTAAACCAATCATAAGAGCAAAGAAAAAATGTTCTGTTAAAGCATTAGTTTTAAAACAGCATGCATTATAGAGGAAATGTTAGCCAGGATTCACAAGTGTTGCCTGAATTACCATGGTTTTCTCCTTTCTTTGCTTTCTATTCTTCGTAACACACCCTATATATTTGAAAAGAGAACCAAAAAAGAATGCCAGAGACCTAAAAGCTGTTATTAGCAATCTTCAAAGAGGGAGGTGTTAATTTTTCTAGCCAGGAAGTACAAACTATGAAGAAACCCCCTGATGGGGAGCTCTTGTGTGTAGGAGATCCCAGAATATGTTAAGATGCTGTAGGTAGTTCCTGTGTCTCCAGCAGAGGGGGTGGAGCACACTGTTTTCTCCCACATTGTGCCCAAATGTCATGTGGACTCTTAGGGACAGTTGGCAGTGACTTCCCAAAGCAGATTATGCTTTGGAGCCCTGGCTAGAGAGCTAAAAGGAACCCCTGGCTTAGTACTTTATTCTACATCCAGTGCTGAAAACATAGACACAGGAGAGTGGAAAAGCCTTCCCAAAATATCCATTCTGGATCTTGCTATCATGGACAACTGCACCAACTAATCTCTCTCAGAAATTATAAAAGTCTATTTTAAAGCTTCTAAGTGTTCTTGCCCTCACTGCTGTGCCTGGAAAACTCGAAACTACAGCCAGCACGTAAACAGGTAGTTCAAATAGCCACAAGTTAAAAAATAGCTACCAAATAAACCAGAAAATACCTAGCTAAAACATCTGGCAAAATGACTTTTCATTTTCTCTTCTGAAAAGTGTATTCTTTTACTTTTTCCTGAATGAGGTTTTGCACTCCCCTGCCCATTGCTACAGCCTTCCTCTGTAGCTGTTCCAGCTCAGTTTGGTTTTATGGGCACGGGTGACCACAGCAAGAAGGAATATGCAAACAAGTTCTCTCCATTGCCTTGTATGAACTCACTAACATCCTTCTCCCTGTAATAGAAGTATCTCTTCTGATATATTTGCTTTGTATCACAAATCATGATACTGCTGTGTCACAGTCATCTGGTGCGTCACCACTATTCTCTCCACTGAGAATGTGTCCCATTTTCATAATTGTCTTTGAGATGTCCCCAGTTGCAGTGCACTGTTTAAAATGCCTGTTAATTCCAAATAGTGGAAGCTAGATTTTTGAAGGTGCCAGATTCACATACAAACTACTGTCTGTAATTAAAAGCTTATTGGAGGCACCCATGTTATTATTTAATTGGTAGCTCTGCTGTTGGATTATATATATATATGTATAGAGAGTGGTTTTTAAAATCCATGTTATTTACCATACATGAATGTCATTAACATGCATTTCATTTAACCCCAAGGAGTCACTGAAACATCTTGGGTGAATTTACATTTATGAATGTTTTCTATGAAATGTGTATTATTTATTCACTGCATCATGAGAGCTCTGAATGAGCCAAAAACCTGTAAATATGTGTTTAAGGGTACAAAGTAAACTTCATAAAAAGTCTGATTTTGTAACATCAATACTGTTAGTATAGCATCCTACTCCAGGAATAAAGGAATTTAAAAAGTTCCCATTTACATTGCTTGCATCCCCCATTATCAGCTCCAAATCAAATGATCATGATCAGGTCCAAAACAAAACCTAGAAATAGTCATTGTTTTCAGCTTGTAGCTTAGCACAAACCTTCAGAATCGCCTCACAGACCTGAGTATAAGGATAATGAGGGAAAAACTACAGGAACATCTGTAATTTAGCCAAAGCTGTGTTGGAATAATAAACAGAAAATAGGGGAAACAATGATGTGTTTGGATGGCTTAGTTTCCAAAGAGAAAATTTTTTGGAAAAAATATAATTAGCAGGGATGAAACATATTTAATCTGTGCTGACTGAGCATTAAAAATGCATTTGCTACATTGAAAAGTTTTGGAAAATTCCATTTTAACTTCAACCCAAAATGATTTTTGGGGTTTTTTTAACATTGGGATTACTAAAACCAAAATATCCATTATTTCCTTGCCTGTAACTTTCACAGATTTCTACTGGGAGATGGATCTTCTTCCCAGACCAAAAAGAATAAAAAGCTTGAAAACATTCACCCCAAACCACAGTGGAAACAAGAGTCAGTAGTGCAGCGAAAACTACTCAGGATACCTCTGCTTAGTGTGTTTTTAGCCACGGGGTAAAAATAAATGCCAACCTAATACCTCAGGCTTGTCCCTATGTCTTCCAGTCCTCATCAGATATTTGGAAACTGTCCCCAACTCCTGATCAAGGCAACATTGCTGAGGCCTTCCTTTTTCTGCAGCTGCTGACTTGGAGAGAACAATCGGGGAATTCCTCTCCCCAAAAAATAATCCATTGAATCTGAGAACAGCACAGCTTTAAAGGACAGCTTCTGTTATGACCAGCTCCAATCAAGTGGTACTGGCCACGGCTGTGCCTGCGGACCACCACCTCGCTGCTGGAGACTTAGCATGGGTGAGCTGTGCAGAAGGGCACAGCTAAGGATGGACCTAAATGAGACACTGTGAAACATGAAACCTTCTTCAGGCAGTCTTAGAATCAGTCATTCTCTTCGTATTTGGTTATTTTTCAACAGTGCAAGTTGTTCTTTAAAATTTGAATTCTCTGCAGAGAAAATGTGCTTTTAATTGTTAACAACTATGTCAGCAGCTGTGATCTTCCCTGATAAGAGTTTAGCCTAGAGTACGTTTTTATGTCCAAGTTATGATCCCATGAGAAAGTAAGTTTATAGTGGATTCTGACAGATCTCTTTAAATTCTATAACAGTGACACTATCATTCAGGTGTTATTTATTAATTTGCATTAAAACATAATAAATATTACTGAAGTAACAGGGATTTTTAAAATCAAAATACTGTTCTGAAAGCTGTCTCAAGTGTCAAACAATGCATTTTGCATTAGTTCTGTATAAATTTTTATTGAATCCAAACTTTTAAATAAATCTTCCTATATCTAATGCCTCTTATCAAAGCATGAAAACCCATTATCTGATTATAAGAAGAACCTCTAGAACTCACTGTCTTCAAATTTAATGGACTCCTCATGCTTTCTTCCCTGCCTAGACTGTTTTCAAGACATTTTACAGTATTTTATACATTATAAATGGATTCCATTTGTGGCTTAGTAATTCACCTAATGGACAATGGATACAAAAAAGCTCTAACTCCAGGGACATTAAATTGGTTCTAAACTCTGAAAATTACAGCTTTTACAAAAAGAAGAAAATACTAAAAACATGTCTAATGCAACACTGCATCTCATTTTCCACTACCTTCAGAATCTGTCTAAAAGCGCCTACATTTCTTAATGACACAATATGTTAAAATTGCATTCCTTTATATTTAGATCTCTAAAACATCTTTTTTTTTTTTTTACAGCCCTGAGGAGATCCAACAGCAAATGGGAAAAAAAAATGCTTGGCATTCCAATAGCTGGGAACACAGAAAGCACTCTATACAAGACAAATGCTATATTTTGTATCTGACCATGGTCAAAGCTGAGTACTTCAGAGAAAAGCAGATACTCTCTTGTAATGAATGGGATTCTACATCTCACTTTGGGTAAGCAATGGTACGTAATGATACGTAACATATGACACGTAACTGCATTGCACAGGAAAGTCCACTGTAAAGACCTTGAAAGTTTTTAATCTGAATCATAATTCCTTCCCTTGGATCCTCTGCTTTAGGAGTTTTCAGCAGCCAGCAATACAACAGATGTAGTACGATCTCTCTGTCTGCTGCTCTCTTTCCCGCCCCTCAGCGATGCTGTGGGATCTACTCTTTGACCTTGCACAGCTTGACAGCAACAACAAGCCATAGAAAGAAGAGAAAAAACAGCTTTTACTTGCCCCATTAATTTGTATAGCTGTAGAAAGGGAATGCGAGGGCGGAGGGAAGTATGACTTCCTAATTCCTGCTGCTAACCTATCATTTCCCGAAGCAAGGGTGTTTATGACATTATCAGACTAAAAAAAAAAAATAAAAAAGACACACAGAAAAGGGGAATCCTTTCAAGTTAGGAAAAAAATATTCTTCAAATGTCTACTACCAGAGAGTTTTTCAGCTTTACGGAATGACAGACTCATAGAATGGTAGGGGTTGGAAGGGACCTCTGGAGATCATCTCGTCCAACAACCCTGCTTGAGCAGGTTCACCTAGAGCAGGGTGCACAGGACTGCATCCAGGTGGGTTTTGAATATTTCCAGAGAAGGAGACTTCACAACCTCTCTGGGCAGCCTGTTCCAGNATGGATGCAGTACTCCAGACGGGGCCTCACTAGGGCAGAGTAGAGGGGGAGGATAAC
>WAAD01007741.1:347-12818 GCA_013389945.1 Fregata magnificens
CATTTAAATAACTTTGATCACAACCTTATTATTTAAATATCACCCAAACATAGTTGCATCATGTTTATATATTAAACAAAACCTGCTTCATAAAAAGCTGACAAACTAAAGCTTGCAACTGAAAAAGATGTAGTAGTCTTGCATATAGCCTTGAAGGCAATAGAAATAGTCAAAGACTAAACACTTTAGGATTTAAGCCTTAATAAGCAAAGCAACTACATGGAAAAAATAAATGCTATAAGCAATCTTATTTTAAAATTACACTGAGAAGCTTCACCTTTTTTTTTTTTCCTTAAACAGTATCTTAATACTGTAAAAGTCCCTTGTTTTCTCATTAACTCTTGAGAATAAATCATTATGTATATGATGTTCCAGGAACGCCCAGTAATTCACCTCTATAAAAGAATCTTGCTACTCTCAGCAGCAGGAGATTCATCTAAATCTCATTAAAGTCAGTGGACAGACTCCCGTCAATTATAAGTAAACATCAACCAAACCAAGACAATAAAGGTTCTAGATCTGTGATATAGTCATTATTTATTGATCAGGGTGTGCAATTTTATATTTATACTGTTACACGTCCTAACCAAGTTTTATTGTTAGTAATATTACAAAACTAAATGAAAGACAATACAGAAATCAAGGTTTCATGTACTAGATGCAGTATATGTGCTACACCACATACAGAATCAGGTATTGAATCCAAACTTGCTTAGTTTCAGTCTATATGCTCTGCCAAAGTATACTTTTTTAATCCCTAATCCAGATTGACAGAAATAACTTCTGTGTCCACTAAAAATAAGGTAATTACATTCCTCTTACTACAAAGAACTTGCACCACAGACTTGAAGTATACAATGCAAAAAAGACTAAGGCGAATTGTTATTCACATTGAGTGTGGGCAACAAAAGAAGTAATGAATTTAAATCCCAATGAAAGATACTTAGATGAGACATTAGAAAACACTTTCATAATAATGACAGTAGGACACTGGAACAAATTGCTTAGAGAAATTTCACCATCTCCATCACTGTATTTTTTAAGAACCAGTTAGACAAAGATCTGTCAAGAGTGGTTTAACTATAGTTTGATCTTGCCTTGCAGCAGAAGAAAAGTATTAGCTGACCTCTCCAAGTCCTCTCCCAGTCCTTTTCTCTACAGTTCCATACTGCTCTTTAATTTCTGCCACTCAGATAAGTATTCTGGACACACCACAGTATTTACCTTATGGTATCCAATGTTCTTGATGAATTTCAAATGCTAATAAAAGGAAATAATAACAAACAACAGGGAATGAGTACATCAGCCAACACATATACATCCTGGGTTTGTTCAGGCACTGATACTCATTCCTGAATGCTTGAACTGAGTGCAGTTACTGGCTTATAAATATATGCCCCACCATATCATATTATAATGTCCTAGAATTAATTTACCTTAGAAAAATGTCTCCCTTTTCCCTTTGTGCATATGTATTTGCTTTCAAGTAATGGATCTCTCAAATATGATAACAGTTCTCAAACAAGGATAATTATTTTTAAAAAGCTGCTTACATCCATTTTTTCCCCTTTAAAAAAAATAAGTATAAGGAGCAATTTGAAAAATTCTTTTTGGTAAGTGCTTGGCAGCTACATACTCCCTGTAGCTACTGTCTTTCATCTAAAATGCTAATGAACTGACAGAACCAGATATCTGTGGAGAAACCCCTCACATCCAGGCTAGGCCCCTCATGCAGTATTTTGAAGACATGTCAGGACAAAGTCACTTGTGATGTCTAAGGATTATTTATATTGTCTTGTCAGTTTTAAAGACTAAACCCAGGAACACACTGTGTCATTTTATAACCACTTTAAATTTAGTACCTTACAATGCTGATATCCAATGCATCCTGAAACTGGTAAAAGTTCAAATTTAAAAAAAAAAAAAAAAAAAAAAAAAAAAAAGAGGGAAAGGAAGAAATTAGCATAGTCNAAAGAGAGAGAGAGAGAGAGAAGTTAATTGAATTAGTCTGACTACCAAACATTGGAACTGTCAAAACGCAAACAAATGAAAAACCCAGAAAGTGAACTGGCCTCTTACAGTAGAGCAAGAATATAGAAGGTAGTAACTTTCCTCAGCATTGTCTCACACTCCAAGTTATTCATATTAGACCAAAAAACTTGTAGGGACTCAAATATAAAATTGGGCACATATAAAGAATTGAACATTTGAATGTTTAATAATGCACTGATATTGAACAGAATAGTATTGTTGAGTAGAAATTCATGCATAAAAACATGAGCCTTGTACTGTATTTTTTTTCAGGTAATTTTAATAGTTTCAAATAGCTATTTATGATGGTCTCTCAGGATGCAAAATATGTGAGGCACAAGCATAGAAGTTTTGAAAGATGTGCAAATAAAAGATGGGAGAAACAAAACAGGGATGTCTTATTTTTTTAGAAAAAAAAAAAGCCAATTTGAAAAACAAGTATGGGGTTTGAGAAGTCCAAACATCAGCATAGGAAATTAATAAAAATTGCTACGAACTGAATGCAATTTGTAAAACTCAAGAAGGAGACAACGCTCAGGAAATGAGATAAATGTTCTTACATGAAAGAAAACAAGTTGTAACATAACTACAGAACAATACTCAAGCAGGGGGGTTGGACAAAATGATCTTTCAGAGGTCCCTTCCAACCCCTACCATTCTGCGATTCTGTGATTCTGGTTAATTTGAAAGGACTACTCAAAATCCAACTGGACATGGCACTTGGCAATCTGCTCCCATTGACCCTGCTCTGAGCAGGAGGGTTGGATCTCAAGAGGTCCCTTCCAACCTCAACCACCCTGTGATTCTGAAATTATGATTAAAGCTGCCTTTTCAATTTTCTTTCAATAATAACATTCTGGTTATATGATATCAAAGCTCCCCAAATCTAATTCTGAAATGCACTAACACCAAGATACTATATATTCAGCTGTAGCAGCATTTATACTTCTGAGTTCTTGTGGCTCGAGACAGAATGCGTCTTTAGCCTTAGTATTAATAACGTGCCTGTTTTTGCACTGGAAACTGTAGTTCATAAAACAAAAATTGGCAAAGTCTCTCTCTCTCAACTCTACAAGGATGACAGGTAAAAACCACAAAATTGTCATGATCATTTCTTGACATTTAGTAGTAGTCAGGCTTACAAAAATCTGTTAAAATGAAAAACTTCCTTTTCCTGCTCTGAAGTCTGACAAACAGAAAGCCCCTATTTATCCCAAAATGCTCAGCAATCAAAGTTAGTCTTTGACATTGCTGACGCTGTTAAGATAATAAATGCTAGCAAGATTGGCCTCAAAGCCATTAGAGAACACTACATGAGTAGCCATCCACTCCACCACTCCTTCACACAGGTTTTCTCTGCTTAAGAAGTCCTGACTATCAGAGGAGACCCATCTCCTTATAAGAATGGCTTCAGCACACGAGTCTGCAGCTACAGCAGGGCACAGCATACAAGTCTTCTCCTTGTGTCTCAGAACTAGGTAACCACCACAGCTCTATTGCCCCAAAGCAGCGTCTATCTTTCACATACCAATTTCAAGAAGAGTTTACACTTACTGCCAGATAATGTTAAAGGACCAGCTAGCTGGTTTATTCTATTGAAATATAACTTCATCATGGGGCTTGCCACTCACATCAGGAGCCCCAGCTACAGTCACAGCTTCCCCTAATGTCTCTTGCTTTTCTTAACTGAGGACTCTATTCTCATCCTGACTCCCTAGCTAATCATATTGAAACTCACTGTACAACAATTTTGAACTTAACAAGCAAAGAAGACTTTTTTTTTTTTTTTTTTTTAAAACAACAGCAGCAAGGCAAGGTTTATAGTAAGACTTTTAGGTGGTAAAAATATATACGGAATTTGCTAAAGATGCAAACTAGGCACTATTCTGGCTTGGACTACTTATCTGAAGTTCATATTCCAGTGCACAGATTACTTTTCTCACTATATTTACCTTAGCTAGATTGTTTGTAAATTTGCAGTAACTATATGTGTGCTTCTTTATTATTATAAAAGAATATTCTCAGGAATACACAGGCACTAGAACGGAGTATATAAATATATCCAAAGAAAAGCATTTAAGTCAGGACCATTTGCTTATTGATGCTTATCCAGAACCCAACTACCTGCAGCAGGAGGGTTCAAAATAGGTGTTTAAATTACACTTTTATGTGACTATTTAACTGTGCCTACACTGAAAATACAACAATAACTTGAAATGAAAGAGCCTCTGGGAAAAATGTGATGGCAAGGAGTGCATTGCTCACCTAGCAAGCAGGCTACACCAGAAAGGCACTGAAAAAAAAAAAAAAAAAAAAAAAATTGAAAAAAGGCTGAAAACCAAAAGTTTTGCTACAGTGGGCTATGTACTATTTGTGAAGGAAGAGTTGGGAACCTTTAATTTAGACAGCATTTAGAAAACAAAACGAAAAACCTTATTTCTCTACCTCCATCTTGTGTTCTTCTAGTTTTCTAATAAGCTACGAATACATGCAGTGGAGGACCTGGCTGAGGGCACTCATATTTTCACCTCTCTAACCTGCCCAGCTGTCACAATGCTTTTTTTGGATCTGATCATTCTGCTTATAGTTTCACATTCCTCAACAGAAACTCCACACCGACAACATTCATCGGAGAAAACGGCCATTTGAGTCAACACTTGAGAGAATAATGGCCTTCAAGTTCAAGCCCAAAGTTGCATGAATATTGAGAAACAACACTAAGTACATGGCAGACAAATTTAACTGCCACAGAAGTGCATTCAAATATCTTGAACACAGCTTGCTCTTTTTTGTGGCAGTCTGTTAGATGATACTTTAAAATACTTACTAAAAACCAAACTAATTTAACCTGATGGTGGTAGAAACAAGTTTCATTGACCATCCAAATATTAGGTTTATTCCCTTAAGATTTCAATGTAATTACAACAAAAGCCTTCGATACTGTCTCTCACAGTATCCTCCTGCACAAAATGTCCAGCGGACAGCTGGATAAACACATAATGCGATGGGTCAGCAATTGGCTGATGGGTCGGGCTCAAAGGGTTATAGTAAATGGGGCTACATCGGGCTGGCGACCGGTCACTAGTGGGGTTCCGCAGGGATCCACCTTGGGGCCAGTGCTCTTTAAGACCTTCATAAATGACTTGGATGCAGGACTCGAAGGATTACTATCAAAGTTTGCCAATGACACAAAATTGGGAGGTGTTGTGGACACTCTCGAGGGCAGAGAGGCCCTGCAGAGAGATCTGGACAACTTAGAGAGCTGGGCAATCACCAACCGTATGAAGTTTAACAAGGGCAAGTGCCAGATTTTGCACCTGGGACATGGCAACCCTGGATGTATGTACAGACTGGGGAACGAGAGGCTGGAGAGCAGCCCCACGGAGAAGGATCTGGGGGTTCTGGTCGATGGAAAGCTTAACATGAGCCAGCAGTATGCCCTGGCAGCCAAGAGGGCAAACTGTGTCCTGGGGTGCATCAAGCACTGCATTGCTAGCCGGTCGAGGGAAGTGATTGTCCCGCCCTACTCTGCACTGGTGCGGCCTCACCTTGAGTACTGTGTGCAGTTTTGGGTGCCACAGTAGAAAAAGGATGTGAAGCTACTAGAGCGTGTCCAGAGGAGGGCCACGAAGATGGTGAAGAGTTTAGAGGGGAAGCCACATGAGGAGCGGCTGAAGTCACTTGGTCTGTTCAGCCTGGAGAAGAAGAGACTGAGGGAAGACCTCATCGCAGTCTACAGCTTCCTCACAAGGGGAAGAGGAGGGGCAGGTGCCAATCTCTTCTCCCTGGCGACCAGTGACAGGACCTGAGGGAATGGCAGGAAGATATGCCGGGGAGGTTTAGCTTGGACGTTAGGAAAAGGTTCTTCACGCAGAGGGTGGTGGAGCACCGGAACAGGCTCCCCAGGGAGGTAGTCATGGCACTGAGCCTGACAATATTCAAGGAGCATTTATTTAGACAATGCTCTCAAACCCATAGTGTGAATTTTGAGGTTGTCCTATACAGGGTCAGGAGTTGGACTTGATGATCCTTGTGGGTCCCTTTCAACTTAGGAGATTCTATGATTCTATGAAAATTCCAAGCAGCTTGCTTGAACTGTGTGAACTTCAGTTGACACAGCTATTTCTGGGTTGCTGAACTGTACTCTTTTGTATCATTCTACATTTTTCCTCCAAAAGATAGGAATAAAAATATTATCACGACAATTAAAAAAAAGACTGTATATTTGCCATGTTTTGCCACGTCAACTTCATTGGAATTCCATTTTGGCTTCTAAGAACTTAAGTAAACAGATTAAGAACTCCACAACCACTACCCTGCAGCATATTCTAAAGATTAAAAAATTAAAGTCTGCTAAGTAAGGCTAATTCATGTCAAAGCTTTTAGATTTCTAATAGTATCATGAGTTACTGGCGGGTAAAGGAGTAGAAAGAGTAAGCTCCTTAAGAATGTTATGTCCATCTGTGAGTGCCATCTGTCAAAGAAATCCTGAAAGAAGAGGCTAAAGAGGAATCCAGAATATGCCCAGCTGTTGTACTGTAAATTACTACCTATACTAGAAAACTTTAACACATATTTCTAGGCAGATAAATGCTTTCTTTTCTTTTGATTCGCTTTAAATATGCAATCTCTGCTCTCTGCATTTCAGTACAACCATACATAGTCTCTGAAACAGCTGATTACATTGAATAATTCTGAGAGTAAATTAGACAACATAAACAGGACTTGATTGGTTTTGATGATGACAGTCAAAAAACCATTTTTCATATGCATTTTTTTTTTAATGCACTGATGATATTAAGAAAGCAATTCACAGAAGAATGTTCACTCAGAAGCTGTCCAGACAATTTAACAAGTATTAATATATATTCTTATATATGTGTTTGTATATGTATCTGTATAAGACACACCTAAACGTTTTTTAATTATCAGGGATATTTATAGGTGCCCTGAGCTGAAGCAAGCTGTTAGTTGCAAATCACCAGAAAATTTCTGGGACTGATGAAAAACTAACCTGCTGGGTCCATACTGCATCCCACAGCAACTCTTCCCTAGTCCTTGTCTATCTTCCTCTGGGAATAAATACACAGATATAAATACACCAAGAATTATGGAAGGTGAGGGAAAGGGAGGTCTGTACAGAAATGAGTTCTGAGATCACTGGATGCTTTTCATTTTGCCAAAGAAAGGATATACAGTCTTAATATGAGGTTGATCTTATCCCTCTCCCATCCATGTACTTGATCAGCAACAAAAATCACCACGAAGCTATAAAAATATATTAAGGGAAGGGGAGGGGAACCCACACAGAAGAATGTAGAGCATATTTTAAAGATACGTAAAACATAAAGGAATAGAGAGCACATCACAAAAATTTAAATACATTGTTTCTTGTTCCTGAGTTATGTGGGAAACAGAACAAGGATGCAAAGGCTACAAAGTAAACTCTGGAGGCTAAAAAAAAAAAAAAAAAAAAAAAAAAAANAAAAAAGGTTTACAATGAGAAGAAAACCAATGCCATCCCAAGAGAACAAACATATACATCACATACTTGCCATAGCTGTTACAAGCATGTGAAGAAGCACTGTTATATCCTATATATTTTACTGTTCTTCCCCCAGGCTAGTATGGCTTTAGATTTCACATATTTTTTTGAAAGACCTCCCTGCCCAGCAGGAAGAAGAACGTTTCAGAAAACAACACTACTATACAGCCATTTTAATGTGCTGCACAGATCCTTTGTTTTCTTCTTCCTTTGTCCAATAAAGTTTTACTCAGCAGTTACACAGATACTTGTGATTCCTCTTTTTTTAATGGAAGTCAGTGTTGTTAAGAATATCTACCCCGCTCCAAAAAAAAAGGGCGGGGGGTGGGGTGGGGAAGAGGGCGGCTACTGAAGAACAACAGACAAAAGCATGGCTTTTCCAAATATGGCTTCTACTTAACTGTGTCCTAAATTAACAGTATATAGGTTAAATGCTAATAGGAAAGAAGCTTCCTTTCCAGTCAGTAAGAAAGAAGTAGAACAGCGGAGAGCAAAGAACGTACTACTCCTGAAAAAATAAAACTAAATTTAGGATAATCTCTCTTGCTTCCCCTCAGCTTGATCATGTTCTTTACTATACTGCAAATATGACATTGTATTTATTACCTTTTGATTATTTGCAAAAAATTAAATGCACTAATGCATAACTGTGTTCAAGGAATTCTATTCACAAATTGTTAGATTACAGCATAAAATAAGATACTGCCATTAAATACAAGAAATGCAAAGTGACTGATTTTTAGGTACAGATGAAAGATAGTAAGAGCACGTGTGACAGCACATCTATATATGTGCACAATGGAAGGAAGAAAAACTGTATTTCACTGGAAATTTAGATTACTTCATGTTATTATTCATTCCATGTCAACCACATGAATAGCTGCTAGTTCAACCTGACCAATGTTGATACAGGCTGAATCAAAGCCTTGCTAGAGGCAGAAAGACAAAGAATGAGTGCCTTATAGGAGCGTACACTTGCAAGGCTTTATACTGAAAAGAAAGAAGCAGCAGAAGACTGTATTGTTTCCTGTGTCACATCACAATGCTCCCATGAAATTCTCAACCAAGTCCTCCACAGGGAGAACAGCACACAGGGTGGAAGAACCCACCAGTGGAAGGAGCTGAAGAGGGACATAAATGGCTCTAAATCCATGAGGAAAACACAAATGAAGAAACACGAATCCTCCCACTTCTGTCATGATGTAATTTTTTTTTCTTTACTATATCACTCAGTACTCCAAAATAATTTTTAAAGGGTGAAAAGTAAACATCATGCCTAGTTGCTCAGCTTCAGAGTCCTGACTGGGAAGGCAGCGCTTGCCTGCTGAAAAACCTAATGCACTGCACCGCAACAGCCATACCTGGCACATCAGCCTCACCTGCACGACCGGCCTTCCCCAAACCTGAATACAAGAGAAGCTGGTAATAAATCTCAAAACAAGATACATTTTACACTGTTATTTGGCATTAGCTTTTCAGTTGTGTTAAGCTAGTTCAATGTGAAAAATGTACAGGTTTTTTTTCTGACTATGTCCAAGGTGATTTCAAGGTAGGAATAGAACACCCCCTAGAAGTCTCCTGTGCCCATCTGACAAGCAGTTTTACTACTTCTTGAAAGATTTCTTTTTGCTCTTATTTTGCTATTTTGACACAGTAGGGTGCTTTCCTTTTTGACACTAAAATTACATTCAAAGCAACAGATTTCTGGCCTATATAATGAGGGTTTGGATTTTCATTTTAACTCCTTACGCTCAGGGGTTCTTCTACTCTGCCTACTTTTCAGGCTGCAGAGGATTTGGGTGAGACTTTTATAAGAGACTGAGGCTATGATCCGTCATCTGACCATGGGATACCAAGCAAGATGGGATACAGTCTGGGGATTTTTTTCTCCTCAAAGACCAGCTCCTTGACCCTTCTTTGCTGTACAGCACAAACATATATGGAAGCAGAATGGAAAGGGCAGAAAACAGTGAACAGGATGAATGTGGCCCATGTAAGGATGTGCTTCAAATTTCTAGCCTGATGGCTGATTATTTCAGTAACAGTTAATTTTATTAATTTTTTTTTCTATTGTGCTTTTTCACATTCAATGTTCATACAAGAGTCATGAACTGCAGAAGGAAGGAGTTTGTCAGAGAGAATTTTCGGGTCTTCAAAATGCTGAAAAGCAGCACCCTGTGCAAGCAGCTGAAGCGGAAGGTGGTAAGAGTCAGGTTGTATTGTTTACTGAAACACCCAGGTGAACCAGAAGCCTGTATATCAGTGAAAACTATGGAGAGTGATCCAAGCTTTGTCATTTTTAGATCCTATGACAGAATACAACAGAATTCATCTTGAGAAATTACAACTAGAAAACATATAGTAGGAAACTAAGCAGTTCATAGCACTGCTAATTTTTTTTATTAGAGATTAAGACATGATTGATTTGATATGCCTAAATTATAAGTGCTGTATTAATTCAAATAAAGAACTGCAACTACTGAGGGAAAGCTGGGGTTGAACTCACATTTTTAAAAGAAAGTCAGAGAATACTATCTTCGAACAACCGATTATTTAGGAATACTCTAAAGGACAAAAAATCCCCACCACCGCCCTCAGAAGTCACTCATGTATTCTTCCCCTTCTTGTTTCCCTGGTTCCATGCTTGTTTTCAGTCTAGTATCCTCTTCCATTTAAATTGCTGGTCACTCGGAGGATCAAAGTTGCTATTTTCAGTCACTTAACCTACAGTTAATCTCATTGTTGCTTCGCTGTTTAAGTAGAATTAGTTGTCTATTGGGCATCTAATAGCTAACAAGGAGACTGACAATAAGTCCTTGGCTATATGTTAACATTACAGAAGGTGCATTTCAGAACTCACATCATGAGCAGTTTTAGCTGGTTTTGATGCTCGTTTTTATAGAGTTGATTGATATTTGAACTTATGTGACTTGATTAATGACTGTATTAATCATTATTGTCTGACCGAGACTCAAACGTTGCTTTCCTCTCGCTAGAAACCAAATTGAAAAGCAAATTCTTTAGAGCAGGAAACAGCAGTTCAGAACTAAATTAGCAAACAGACCAGTTACACCTATAAATGATTTATTAACATGATACATAAGCAGGGTTAATCAAAAACTTTCCTTGGACACATCTTATATCTGATCTGCTTCAGGAAAAGTCTGAGTAAAAAACAAAGTAAAAATTTTACTCATTTCAAATTAAACATCCTGTAAGACAGTCCTCATTTTCAAAAGCGTGGAGTCAAAAGATCATTCCTAACTGGTGCCTGTGCCTCAGCTCTAACCAGGAGAGAATTTTCTGAACTCACCACCAGCCAAATGGCTTCCAGCAGGGTGTTTATTTTAAAAAATGGAGAAGTTTTTCCACAGTTCTTGACATTATCAACACCGTTACCAAAGTATTCTGAAAAAGCAATGCTTCCTAAGTAAGCAAAGTTACCTACATGCCTAACACTATTTTTGTTCTCACAAATTCAAAGAAAAACGCCTATTCTGTTTTGAAACACCAGAATGCAATGGATGGTGTTTAAATACTGAATTTTTAGTACTCAACTTGAGATGACCTATTACAGATAGACAGACAACTCGATACTTGTTTCCTTTAATAAATAAAAACATTCCTTAAAATGCCTATGTATATTACCTTCTTTCTTATGGATCTGGAGCTGAGGAGTATAAAAACTATTTAATAGTGGGAAAGTACTGCCTGACTTTTCTTTAATGTAACAAATAAAACAAAACCCCAGCATTGAGATTTAAATGTCATAAACACATACTCACGGATATAAAAATCATTGTTCAAAAGGATCATTAGACTAGGAAGTTTACAAAAAAAGCCTCTGTCACTCTCCTGAAAATTGCATCTGCTGAGGTTAAATTCAACTCAAATATTGTATTCACATGAAATCCTCCACTCTGGCACCAGGTGAATCAGCTGGCCTGCAAGACCAGACTGGGCAAGTAACTCCGCTATCTGCTTCAAGATATACTTTTTATAAAATAAGTCACATGCATCTTGCTAGATAAATTCTGAGAATTTTGTGGCTTTTTTCTGACATTTCAGTTGTATTAGTATTTTAAAGACTTTGTTGCAAGACCCTAAAAAATTACAATGATAAGAGACAACCATCAATTATTGACATTTTTATTAAGTATGCAATACTGAGAAGATCAGTTATTTAGGAACGATAACAAGGATTTACCAGTTGAATTCTGTTTGAGCTAATCATGTTTTTCCTCTTAGCTAGACCCAATTTTCCAGTTTCCTGTTATCTGTCTACAGTCAGCTTTCAAGCTCCCTAATAAAGGCTATTGAAGGGGCCAGCTCTGACCTGCTGTGAAGTAGCACACAGCAGATAAGGTATCCAGAGTTCTTCTGCTTAATATATTAGGTAAATGTAATTACAAATCTCAATAAGATTATTACTGATGCTATTTGAATGTTTTACAAACTAGTATCACACCATCAGACACTTTCAGCCAAGAATTCTCATTACCATAAAATGAAGTCCAAGCCTGCAGTATGAATCCCACACAAGCATGCGTGTCTCAACTATTTCACACACTAGCTGCATTTTTACCTTAAATGTACATTTGGTCTTCGGTAACTGCTGCACTGTGTTCAAGCAGACCTGTTAGAGAATTTCAATCATAACAGAACCCAAGAACTAAAGCAGAATTGTGTCAAAATTTCTAACAGGATACCAGAAACATCTTCATTCCAGTTCAAGATATTCTGTTTTCATGTGGCAACAGGAATTTCATGATTTTTCAGAACAACTCTATTATTTCATAGAATCATAGAATGCTATGGGTTGGAAGGGACCTTTAGAGGTCATCTAGTCCAACCCCCCTGCAGTGAGCAGGGACATCTTTAACTAGATCAGGTTG
>WAAD01007742.1:0-10879 GCA_013389945.1 Fregata magnificens
CCCTCTTGAAGAGTGCCCAGCCTTCCTGGACCCCGGATTCCTGCTGATAAATCTGGCTGCCAGGTCAGAATTTTAAGGCTGGAGAAGAGAAGACGGATTCCTGCGGATAAATCAGATGCTCAGGAGCTCAAAAATGCACCAAGAGGAGCGGGATGGGATGAGGTTTGCTGGCTTGGAGCTGAACCGGCACACCGGAGAGCATCGCTGCGTCGGGACAGGCTCCGGCATCCTCCTACCTGCTCCACACTCATGTTTAATAGGTACAGACCAGCCCGTTCCCACTTGACCTCTCAAACAATTAATTTAATTATTCCCAAACAACACGCAGTTGGTTTCAATTAGAGGCTAACGCGCTTGCCTCAACCTCTGGGAAAATAATAGTAATAATAATAATAATAATAAATTGCGAAGAACAAATGAGGTCATTCACCAGGGTTGAAGAGGGTGGCTAGATAATTGCTCGGCGTGTGCAAATTGAGATTAAATTTAAAAAAACCCCTCTCTGCTCGTTGTTGCTGAGGAAAAACCCTTGTTTGCAAAGGAAAAAAAATCTCATCTGCTTGTTAAATTTTATTTTTGTTTTCATTTAAGCGTTTCCTTGGGAGAGCTCGTCCCCTGTGATTTTTTTTTTTTTTCCTAGCTCATCAAACGTTTTCCATCGCTAATTAAAGGAGTTGTAAGAGGTGGTTTGATGCAGCGTTGTTGGCTCCCAAAGAAATGGCCATCTCGATATTATCGGCTTGTTTTTATCCAGTAAAGGCAAGGCACAAGGGCCAGTTGGTGGGAATTGAAGCTCAGAAATTCAGCCTAGAAAAGAAACATGCAGGTAATTAGCTGGCAGGGTAATTAGCCATTGGTGCAGGCTTCCATGAGATGTGGTAAATCATCATCTCCAGCCCAGGGGGGTCTTTTAACGTGAGGTTTGGTAGATGAAAATAAACAGGGAAAATTGTTTTCTTGGTGGAAATGTGTCATGATGGACTTCTCCAATCTGAGGATGAAGCTCGGGTTGGGGTGAGTGCTCAGAAACAACCTTCAAAGGAGCTTCGTGGGCAGGACGGGGATGTCCTGGTTGGGGGCAAAGAGCAGGCAGCAAGGGAAAAGTCTTCCTCCCAGGGCAACCGAGCTCAATAAAACACATTTATCCAGAAGGGAAAATTATTTCAATCATTAAAAAGCAAAAAAAAAAAGGGGAGAAAGTAGTTTTGTGCATCAGGGCGGGACTGCAGCATTATTGGCGTTGTTATAGACTCTATAGGTGCCATATGGTGAAGTCATGAGGATCAGCACCTTGCTCTTGGTTTAGCTTTCTCCAGAAAGATGAAAAAATCAGGATTTCCCCCCCAAAATCCTGTTCCCGGCCTCCCCCTCCCCTGCGCCATGAAGGACGGTAGATGGGGATCACCAACTTCTCCGGTGAAGCAGCCTCTAAGAGGATGAGCACGGCACACGGCGCACCAGCCCCCACCTCGATCCACCCATTTAATTGTCCCAATTGAAAAGTAAAGCTCACCCAGCCATCACTGTAATGTTAATTAAAGTTAACGAGCGACGGCCAGGTACACAAGGCTGTTCTCAACCCACTACAAGAACTGCTGATCTGTGTCTCGCTCTCATGGGCAGAGAAAAGGTGAAGAGCAGCATCTCCAGCAGCTTTTTTTTTTTTTAAATGAAGTCTTCTGCTTTTAAACAACTTCTTAAGCTCAAGTTTAAAGCTCAGGCTTTAAGGCAGCTCTGTGATGTGGTCGAACCATTCGCCACCTTCACAGCGAGGACACATTGTTGATGGTCAACCTGGTGGCCACCAGGACCCCTTGATGAGGTTGCCCCATCATCCAGGCCATTAATGACGGTGTTGACCAGGATCAGACCCAGAACTGACGCCCCTGAGGTTACACCAAGCATCCAGCCGATGGCTTTAGACCACCGGGGAGCAAAACCAGGGCACAAGCGTGGTCTGATGTGATCCCAAACATCCCAGGGTTACCACAGGGATGGAAATTTGGAGGACTTCATTAAAAATCCAGCATTTTTCTCACATAAGACTTGAATTTGTGGCTTTCATTAGCAAAGTAAATTAATCCCACTTCTTTATGGCTGCGGCAGCCTTATTTAATTTTCTGTTATGTAAATGACTTGCTCTAAGCTTAGTTCAAAAGCAATAAGGCTTTGCCGTTGCATTAAAGGCAAGAGCAATATTGTGTTTTCTTCAGGAGGGCGGTCAACAGCCAGAGGTGGTTTATGTTTTATGAGCCCTAACGATTATTGCTGAGGGCTGTTGGGTTCTTCTTATTAAGGTGAGAATATAAAGTTTGATTTATCAAAACCTGAGGAGTGGGTCCGGGCTGGTTGTGGGTGGCATTTAGCGGGGTCAGGCGGCCTGGAGCGAAGCTGAAGTCCCCCATGGCATGGGCACCGGGGACCAAACCGCCATCGGCGTCCTGGAAAGCAAAGCCCAGCTTTTGGGGGGAAAAACTGAGTTTTTCAGAGCGTCTTAGGCAGGCGGAGCCAGACCAGCGCGGACATCCGGCTTCCAGAAACATCAGCCAGGCTTTAATTCACCCTCCATCGCGCAACCTAACGAGGAGGGCAAAGAATTGGGGCTCCTGTAGCCGAAAACAGCAAAGCCAAACCCATCTGATGCCTGTTGCCATGGCAGAAGCATCTCCCATCCCACCTCGTTGCCATAGCAACGGGGACTCGTTAGGAGCATCACCCCCCCCCGCCACTAAATTGGGGGGGGATTGCCCCAAGATGAAGGTCAAGGCAGCTGCCTGCGGTAAAGGCTGGAATTAGATTTCCACCCCCCACCCCCAAATAATCTGCTCAGCAAATTGCCTGCTTAATTAATTTCTGCAAGTGCTGTGACACCACCAGCCAGGAATTACCTGCGCCCAAGCGGTAATTAATTGCAGATAAACCCAATCAAGAAGGAGAGGACAAACAGCGAGTCGCAAAGGGTGCGAGCTGGGAGGAAAAAGGGGGAGGAAAAAAAAAAAAAGAAAATCAATTTTAAAAAGAAAAAAAAAAAAGGGATGAGGAAGTGCTCAGCACCCTTCCCCTTTTTTCTTTTCCCCTCTGCCACCTATTTTACAGCCACCAACGCGAGCTCAGCCCTGGTGATCATTAATTCCTTACAGAAAAAAAAAGAGGCTAAAATCCCAGAAAACTTTACTCTCAGAGCAGCTTCTTACCCCAAAGTGTCACGAGGCCGGTTAACCCACGCTTATTTATTGTTTTCTTTGCCTGGTGAATAAAATGCAACATGCCACAGAGCTAAAAATACCATCAAATTGCTTTAATTAGAAGGGGCCCCGCTAATAACCCTGCTTGAACCTAATGCAGCGCACACACTGATAATTAATGCATTTTAAATGGGTTTAGACAGCTGATACATTCCTGTCATCGCGGCATTTGCCTCCGCAGGGTGCGTGTGGGTGCAAGCCGCTCCGGATTTGCTTTTCTCCAGGTGTTTTCAGCCCAAAAAAAGCGCTGGAGCCAGCCACAGTTCATAAGGCAACGTCTCTTATTACGTTAAGGTGGCATTTTCTCGCCACATTGGGAGTGAGCGTCCTCCAAAGGGATGCTCGGGTCGCTCGTTATTAATATGGGGGGGGGCTGGGGGTGTTTTTTGAGTCCTCTTGGTGGTGAAGTCCTGGCATGGGCCCCTCCGATGCTTTTCCCACGGGATACAGCAAGAAAAGACGAGGCGGGGATGACTCCGGTATAGGAGTGCCACACACTGGCCGAGCTGCGCCAGGCAGCATCGTGGGCAGGAGACCTCCCCGAGACCCCACAAACACCCCTTGTCCTGCATCTGGGGGTACAGACACCGAACCGGGCACCTGCATGGGCAGGGGAACCCCAACCTCCAGCAACACACTCGCGGCCAGCGCTGACGTTCTCCAAAAAGCTATTTATTTACATGTTTTGGGGTTTTTTAAAAAAAAAAAAAAAAAAAAAAAGGGAGTGAAATCAGGTTGCCCCTACCCGAGGACGACTGACAGCATCAGTGACGAGCTGCAGGAGCCGCCCGAATACCCCTAAAACACCAAATCCCTTTCGGGATCCAGCCAGACTCACCCGAGGGCAACGGAGGTAGCAGCGTAGGGGGGGCTTTCCCCCCCGTTACGGGGGTCCCCTGCTTCGCCCCGGGGATGGGGGAGGACCCCAGCATCGTGGTGCTCAGCACCATCTCCACCGCCGGCTGGTGAGAGCATCCCAGCAAGCCCCGATCACCGGTGCTGCTTCTTGTGCCGAAGGATCTCCGTGGGGGTGAAGATGAAATCCTGCTGGCAAACGTCGCAGTGGTAGGATCTGTGGAGAGCTGAGGTTTTGGATGAGCTTTCGGATGTTTCTTCCAGGGGGGCTGTGGGAAAACGCAGGGGAAAAACAGGGATCAGAAAGAAACCAAAGCCCTGCGAGACCCTTTTCTTCCCCCCATCGCACCCCCAAAACGTGGCCCTCGGTAGCATTTCGAGGGGTGCTCCTAAAAGCCGGCACAAGTTCAGCCGGGCTCACCACCACCCCTCTCCTTGCCCGTGGAGCAGAGATGCCACCTGAGCTCCCCCCAGGGAAAATCCAGGCTGGTTCTCCCCGATTGTCCGTTGTCACAGCCCCGTGGTGGGGGATGCAACTCACCCTCGGAGGGCCGGCAAGCGCTTTCGTGGCACATGCGTTCCAGGGGGGTGAAAGGCATGTGGAGATCGCAGTGGGGACACGTCCAGAAGCTCCGCAGGCAGTCGCTGTAGAGGTCCGTGTCCGTCTGCGGGATACAAAGGGCGAAGGGGATGCTCGGACTCCCTCAGGGAGGTGGCAGGCAGAGCAGGCAGGGTGGGAGAAGGGTGTACTCACAGCCAGGCAGTTGTAGGTGAGAAAGTCAGTCACCCTGTGGCCGCCTTTCACCTCATCGGGCTTCATCTCCATCCCCTGGAAGAGCCCTGGGAGCCAGGGAGCGGCAGCCACCGTTTGGGGACCGATGTAGAGGTTCTGTTTCTCCAGCCCGGTGAGCTGGCGCAGGCGGTACGGCACCTGCAAGAGGACGCAGGGATGTCAGGGGGCTGCACCACCTCCCCTCATCCTCCTTTCTCAGCCTTCAACCCAATGCAAGGCGGCGGAGGTGGATTAAAACCACCTGCACCGCAGTCACGGCCGCGTCACCTCCGTCTGCAGGAACTCCAGGAGCCCCCGGGTGAGCACGCACACATCCCGGGAGCTCGGCCGGTGGCCCGACTCCTCTCCCCGACCTTCCAGCAGCTGGTGGAGGAGTTTTTCCCAGGTGGAGCGAAGCTGCAGGGCCGTGGAGAGCAGGCGGAGGGCAGAGTCCGCATCGGGGACGGTGATCTCCAGCCATCCATCTGCTACCAGCCGGGCGCAGTCCGCGCTGGTGTCCAGTGAACGGGAGAAGAGCAGGAGAGCCTGGAGGAGCAAAATGCAATCGGTTTGGGGTGATGAAGGCTACCAGAGGGCTTGGAGAGGAAGAGGAGGAGAGCGAAGAGCTCACCTGTAGGGCTGGTACCCGGACACAGTTCACCAGGTAGGGCTTGTTGGTCTCCAGCAGCGAGACAAAGGCGAGGAGCTGGTGGTGGCAGCTCAGCCCCTCCGTGGGGTCTGCAGGGGCAATAAGGGGCGTCTCAGCTGGACCCCAAACCTCTCCCCATCCCCAGCGCCCGGGATTTGCCAAACCCGCAGGCTGGCAGTGCTTTCATCCGACATGGAAAAAGCCAGGGAGAAGCAGAGCCAATTACTCTGTGTTGGGGTTGTCCCACCGCGCTCTGGTCTCTCCTTGGCATGGAGCAGCTCCGGGCTGGTAGCAAAGACACAGGTGGGATGAAGCACGACGCCCTGCTTGTTTTTGGTGTGAAAGATCTGCAGCAAAAGCAAAACAAGCGTCGAGGGAGAGCGAGGGGCTGCCAGGAATCCCTGGGGTAAGGGACGGGACAGGGGGAGGACACGGACCTGATCGGAGTCCTTGCGGCCGCTGTTGAGCTGGTCTGGTACGGCCAGCTGGGGGTAAAGCCCCCTGCACAGCACCAGCTTGAGCAGGGCGAGCTGCGAGGAGGAGAGGGCTGAGCTGGATACGGCCTGGAGCTCCTCCACGTTGTGGCGGAGCTTAAACTTGACATCCTGCAGGGATAGAGAGGGCGTCAGGGGCTCGGACAGACGGATCCTGCCTCCCAGGAGAGGAGACGGACGCGAGGGTCACCTGGATATCGATGCTGCGCTCCCCCTTCCCGCGGGTGCCGCCGCCATCATCCTCCTCACCGGAGGAACCATCCGCTCCGTCCTGCAGCCGCAGCACCTTGCGCTTCCGACCCTCTGTCTCCGCGTGGGAACGCCACAGCCGGTGCAGCTCACGGCGTTCCCGGTGCCGGCTCTGCCGGCTGTAGCTGTCGCTGGGCTGGCTGGAGACTTCCTCCAGCAGCTGGTGGTCTCGGAGAAGCTCCTGGCATGGTGGAGAGAGGGTTGCTGAGGCCCCGTGGCCGGGAGATGGGGAGGTTGGGGGCGCACGGGCAAATTCAGCTCTCCTCCGCACCAGCAATGCCCTCCCCGGCCCGAAGGCAAACCCCAACCTGAGGCCGGATCCTGCCCCCCTCACCTGAAACTGGCGCCGCAGGTTGGCGGCCTCGTAAAGCCGATGTTCCTCCAAGCCTCGCCGCCGGCACCATTTCCGAGAGTTGCCGCTCCGTTCTGATTTCACCTGCTCCGGGACAGCACGGCTCAGCCCCCAGCAGGGACGGGCTGTCCTTCCCACTGCCCCTTGCACCCCAAAATCACCCCCACCACCTCCCAGCACCCTCCTGCACGGACTCAAGCACACCCCACCCCAGAACCGAGTCTCCCCAAACGTGTCTCATCTCCCCCCCTTAGGCAGGAACCCCACCTGGACCCACTCGTTGAAGACGTTGAGCAGCGTCAGGGGGTCACCGTGGGGGCTCTCAAGGGGCCGTCGGGCCGTGGCGCAGTCGGGGTTGGGGTGAGCGGGTCGCAGGAAGGGGGATTGCACGCTCAGCGCGGCCGCCACGGTCAGGGTGGGCTCGGCCAGTCCAAACAGTGTGCCCAGGACCAGCATCTTGCCTGCGTGGTGAGGGCAGGGCAGGCAACGAAGGCAGGGGAGAACCCCCACTCCTCACGCCGTCACCTCTGCTTCGAGGGGGGTGCCCCGAATTACTCACCGACCACCACGTCCACCGGCAGCTGGGCCAGGAGGTTCCCAATGGGTGTTAAATCTTCAGCCTCGTCCAGGGCTCCCTGGTCCCTCAGATACCGCACGGCCGTCTCCAGGCTGGACAAGGGAGGCGGCTCCAAGAAGGGGAAGGTCCGAGGGTCGCCCAGCCCCATGCTCTTTAACTGAGAGAGAAACACACGTAGAGCAAGCCCAGTGACAACGGGAAGAGCCCGAAGGTTTACAAACCCCCCCCCACAAGAGCCATCACACCCCGACACTCGAGCCACAGCCTGGTCTCACGCTTGGCTGGCTAGGTTTCCCCGCTGAGATCTCCCCAAATCTCCACCGAGGAAAACCCAACTTTACCTGGAGCACCAGAGCATCAAGCGCTACCCGCTGGATCTCCGGCACAGGGTAGGGGGAAAAGGCGTCGTAGTCGGATTCGGCATAGAGCCGGTAGCAGACGCCGGGGCCGGTCCTGCCAGCACGTCCCTTCCGCTGCTCGGCGCTTGCCCGGCTGATCCAGAACTCCTGCAGCCGCTGAAGTTTGCCCTGAGGGTCGTAGCTCATCTCCTTCACCTTCCCTGGAGGGAGCAGGAGGGAAGGAGAACCTCAGGGCAGGACAGAAGGAGAAGTTTTGCCACCCAGCGGAGAGGAACACCGGGAGGATTTTTACCGGAATCCAGGACAAAGCGCACGCCATCGATCGTCACCGAGGTCTCCGCGATGTTGGTGGAGAGGATGCACTTACGGACGCCGGGTGGGGGCACGTCAAACACCTGAAAAAGGAGAAACGATGGTCCTACGTCAGCACGGCCATCCCCAGAGCAGGAAGAAGGTTGCACCCATCGGTCGCACCCCGAAAGCGCCCACAATCAGGGCGCAGCCGGGCTGAGCTCTGGGATTTTTCGCTCTGTGACGCACCCCGGTGCCAAATCCCACGCCGATCTCGGGGTCAGACCCTCACCCACCTTGTCCTGCTCTGCGACAGAGAGGGTGCTGTGCAGGGGGAGCACAATCCAGCGCTGGGTGTGCGTGGCGTAAGCCTGCGCCGCCTCCAGCACCGCGCCGATCTCAGCCACCCCGCTCAGGAACACCAGCAGGTCCCCGCGTTCCTCCGGTGGGTACTTGTGGTCGATGGCCTGCAGCACCCGCAGGTACGGCAGGGGATCCAGGCGCTCCGATTTCCCCGATTTCCCAACTGCAGACGCATCTTCCTTAGGGATGGGTTGGTAGATGACCTGCAGGAGCAGAGACAGGGACAACGCTGCCTCCAGGTAGACACAGCGAGAGATTCACGCCTGCCCAGTGCCGGGATTCATCCCAAAAATCAGCCTCCATCCTCACCGAGATCGGAAAGATCCTTCCTGGCACCTGTAGCACCGGGGCACCCCCAAAGTACCCCGAAAAAAGGCGGATATTGATGGTCGCTGACATCAGCACCAACTTAAGGTCTGGCCGAGCAGGAAGGAGCCGCCGCAGGACCCCCAGAAGGAAATCGCTGTGCAGATGCCGCTCGTGAACCTCGTCGGCGATCAGGACGTGGTAGCCGGGCAGCGTCGGCTCCCGCTGCACCTGCCGCAGCAGCAGCCCCTCCGTCAGGAAGACGATCTTGGTGGCGGGCGAGCGGGTGCTCTCGAAGCGGATCTGGTAGCCCACCTGCGGCAGCAAGAGCAAGAGCAGAATAGAATAAAGTAGAATAAAATTGAATAAACCAGAATATTTCAGTTGGAGGGGACCACAACGATCATCTATTCCAACTGCCTGACCTCTTCACGGCTGACCAAAACTTAAAGCGTATTATTAAGGACATTTTTCTCTTAAAACCGACAGGAGTAGGGCATCAATGTCCCTAGGAAGCCTCTCGAGGTGTTCGACCACCCTCTTGGTAAAGAAATTGGTTTCTAATATCAAGTCTGAACCCCCCTCGACGCAGCTTTGAACCACGGACATCTTGCCCCTCCAGAGAGTCAACAGCACCTCCCAGTCCAGTATCATCACCCAATTTGCATCCAGAGGATTGATAAAAATATCTTTTTTTATATATATTGATATTTTCAATATTTTTTGAACAGGATTGGCCCTAAATTTAAGCCCTGAGGAACAGCGCTGGCAACCGGCCGCCAGCCAGATGCAGCCCAGTTCACTACAACCCTTTCCTTCACCCAGGAGCACCCAGTAGCAGGGTGGGAAGGAACCTGCAGCGTTCAGCGGCTCCCAGTTACCCCTAAAACGGCCGGGGCAATCGCCGGTCGCCAGCCCACCGAGCTCACCTGGTTTCCATACTGGTGCAGGCTCTCGAAGCCCACCCGTTTGGCCAGCGAGATGCAGGCGATACGGCGAGGTTGGGTACAAGCCACGTGGCTGTAACCGGCCGCCAGCAAGAATTGAGGCACCTGCGTGGATTTACCGCAGCCGGTATCGCCGGCGATCACCACCACTTGGTTTTGAGCCACGGCACGGAGGAGCCGGTCCCGGTATTGGGAGATGGGAAGCGCCGCTCGTTCCCGTTGGAGTTTGGCAAGTTTGGCGAAGCTTTGTTTTTGCGTGAAGTCCAGGTAGTGCAGCAAAGCAGTGCGAAATTCGGAGAGGCGTTCCTGGGGGACGCCGGAGTCTCCTCGCCGGCCTCGGATCGCTCCCTCCACGTCGGCGCTCAGCACCGAGAGGTTGATGCGGTACCGGGGGTCGTATCGGCGGGGCAGGTCGAGGCGGCGGGCGGCGGTGTGGGGCTCTGCTTGGTCATGGTGGCTGGGGGTTGGCTCACGTTCGGTTCTCCGGCTCTGGAAACGTCGGAGCCGCTCGAAGAAAGCCCAGAAATTGCGGACATCCTCAGAGCCGGCTCCGATGTAATCCTGCTCGCGGAAATACAGCTCTTCCAGCCGGCGCTGCGTGGCAGGGCAGTCCCAATCCCACTGGGAAGGCGAAAGGTCCCGTTCTCGCCGCCGGGATCTACTCTCCTTCACCGGTGGCATCTCCACGGCGGGGTAGCCGGTTCCGGAGCTGAGGACCTGTGCCAGGAGAGCAGTCGGTGTGAGGTGGGGGGTTGTGCCCAGCCTCGGCTCATCCTGGGGGTGTTGGGGGAGCACGGTGCGACCCCACTTGGCCCTGGCTGTGTCCCCAACCATCCCTCCGCACCGATGAGCTCCACTACCACCAGAGCCTCCACCTTGCCCCCAGCTGGGACCCCCAGCATCCCACACGTTCCAGGAGCCCCCGTACCCCAAGCCCAATCCCCTGGGACCCCACACAGCCCAGCCCAGACCCCTGCAACCCCCACACACCCCTGTCCAGCCCCTTGGGACCACCATGCACCCTGTCTCAGCCCCCTGGGACCACCACACTCCCCAGCCCAGCCCCCTGGGACCTCCATGCATCCTGTCCCAGCCCCCGGGACCCTCGGGCACCCCATGTCAGCCCCCTGGGACCCCACACACCCCTGTCCAGCCCCTTGGAACCCCCCACAACCAAGCCCAGCCCCCTGGGGTCCCCATGAATCCTGTCCCAGCCCNCCAGCCCAGCCCCCTGGGACCTCCATGCATCCTGTCCCAGCCCCCGGGACCCTCGGGCACCCCATGTCAGCCCCCTGGGACCCCACACACCCCTGTCCAGCCCCTTGGAACCCCCCACAACCAAGCCCAGCCCCCTGGGGTCCCCATGAATCCTGTCCCAGCCCCCTGGGACCCCCAAGCACCCCAACCCAGCCCCCTGCGA
>WAAD01007743.1:5255-49975 GCA_013389945.1 Fregata magnificens
ATAAATCCTAAACAGATATAAAATCTAATATTTTTCTTAATTGTGTAACTTCTATCATCTATTTCTTCTTAACAAGACCTTACCTTACTTAATTCTGGCAACATGACAATATAACTCCTTCAATAACCTTCATATTCAGACATGATTGACTTCTAGGTTCATGCTCTTTCCCTTTCATGCTGTGAACATGTGGTATGACAAATCATCCCACACATCTTTGGTTACTTATGATTGATCATGTGACTGTGTCAGTACTCTTTTATATTATTTCTTCATTATAATTTGACATTTTATTTTCTGAATTTGTTTCGAGTTTTTTTGTTCGTGTTAGTGTAGTTTTTTTCCTTTGGATCATACTCTGATGTTCCTGCACAGACTGGGAGTTCTGTTTTTCACTCTTATGCATGCTATTGCATTGTCCACCTGAATGACGACAGTGATCCATCCAAATACTCGGCATTTTGTGTTTTAAGAAAGGGACAAAAAAGCTTCAGTGCATCCTCTTCAGCAAATTTTACTGTAGTCTCAGACCTGAGTGATCATTTTTATATCTGGAAATCTCCTTCATGAAGAGTTCTGTGCTTTGCAGGGCAGGTCTCAGTTTTGCATTGTGACAGAAGAATGATCTCAACCTCTTTTGCCCAATGTTTCAAGCTTTCCTGGTTTTGTGAGCAAGCTCTATACTAACACTGATAGACTTGTCTTTGGTGATGGAGAGGAAACCTTTCCCTTTATGCCTGTTCCCCCATCTCGTCCCCAAAAAGGAAGGTGTATAAAAAGAGATGTGTGTAACTACTGGCAATAGAGGCTTTGATGTTATTCTTGGTATTCTTATTATCAAATCCAGAGAATCAAGCTTCCTGTGATGTCCAATGAGCTATTTTCAATATAGTATCCTGCTCCAGGTGAATTAAGTGTTTCACTGGAGACTTTTACCCCACTGCTAGCTGTTCTTTCTGTGAACTTGCTGCAATCCATCCAAGCCACTGACTGTCTTAGCTCTGGCTGGCACTAGAGATGCACAGACCTGAGGTTAACCATATGCCTCGGCAATGGAACTTCTGGTTGCTTTAGGATATGCTTTTGCAAAATGCTGATCTGCACAGAAAGTCACTATCTGCCTGCTCCATGAAAAAGGTTTAGAATTCTTGGTGGTGGAATGATCTATCAACTTATCAACATGAAAAAAGCTTGCTCTAAAGGGATACTATAGACTGTCTTACACTAATATCTGGTCTGCTGGTTCAGCATTTAGCCCCAGCATTTGAAGGGATTTCTGTTGTTCAGAGGTCTCCTTATGAAGCCAGACAGTATTTGAATAAGAGCACTGTGTTGATGCTACATTACAATGATCTCATTTCTCATGTTGTGCTTCAGTCGCTGTGTCAGTTGTTTGTTGTTTCAAGACCCTAAAACTTTCCTTTGTGTAAGTTGTCCTGACTATGGAGGAGAAGGTGGACAAGCCTGTTAGGAGTGAGCCGTGATGTTAAAGTGCAGGTGGACAATTATTTGAAGGAAAAATGAAGAGAAGATCTTGAAAATATGTTGTTTGTTTCACAAACTCCAAAGGCCTGTTAATGGTGCTGAGAGGACCTGAGACATCCTCTGCCCATATCTAATACCTGTATGTGGCATGTATGGAAGAGAGCCATATGCTCTTTCTCTGGAAGCACAGCTCAAGGCTAGAATGTTTCCAGCTCAGTGACTGCAAGCATGCACACTCACTGTGTGAATGTGCTAATGGACAAAAATGTCTTAGAGAAACTCCAGGTCCTGGTACCTAACTGTTCTCTTAGGTTATGTGCTCTGTATACTCAACTGCATTCCAGAGAAAACTGATACTTTTTTTCCCTGTCATTTAATTGTTTTCTCATTGTCTTCAAGTACCTAATATTACGTGGAAACATGACATGTCTGTTAATCTAGGTTGTACTTTGATTGTGTCCAAGATCATTAAATAATTTATTTAACAATAAAAGTTTAGAATTTGAGATTTGTTTTTGATATGTACACTGGGCGTAACTAGAAAATATTTTTATTGATAGATACCAGCTGATGGAAAAAGCCTCTTGGAAATACAAGGCTTAGACCCCAATGAGAAATACATATTTGCAGTTGCAGCATATTCTTCTGATGGAAAACTTATTGGTGATGCCATTGGGGAAACGACTAAGCCAATCCTTGCTTATCCACCTCTTTCTGCTACTACTGTTCGAGCCTATCTAACTCAGGTAGGGTTAGAGTCTTTGTAAATAAACACGTACTTTAATTTGGTTNCTTCTGATAAAAACTCAAGACCTTCTTGCCAAAAGCTTGATAAGCACACATCACAATTTTAACATAACAAATGGTAATTTGAGTAACTCAATTCCTAATTCAAAATTATTGGAAATTCCAGTTTAAGGGGAAATATGTCTCTCAGCTAGTTTTCTTATCCCTGTTCCTGTTTTTCAGTCTGCATTTAACAGTTTTTTTGTGATTGAGACCAAGTGCTAGAAATCATCTTATTAGTCATTACAGTATGGGATGAAAGATGTCATTGAACTTATCAGGTATCAAATCCAACCATTTTCATACTGAAATTATTTTGTAGTGTCTTGTGGAAGACCACAAAGGCTCTGTCAGGGCTTTATGATAATTTTCTGTATTCTTAATAAAGGAAATTTAAAACAGATTGTGGTATGGAGAAAAATGAAATTGTCTAGCCCTATAGATCAGATCATGGGGAACAGTTAGAAGATTTCCTAAAATCTTCCAGAGTAAGAGGTATCCATGTGAATTTATGCCTACTTGTGTGACTCTTTTTACATCCCATTATCCAGAGCAGCAGGGCATTTTGCAGTATTAGCAAAAGTAACATGAACCTAGATGAAATAACATGCCTTCAAAAACTGCAGCACAATACCCGTGAAGTATTCCACAAAGGGCTGTTAGATCCTTGGTTAACAGTCAAGAAACTCTTTTGCCTTCTCTGATGCTAATTCTGAAGGCAAACTAATAGTAGAATCAGATTGCTACTACATGTATTTTATTCAAATATGTCTGAATATTCTTACAGAAATTGTAAATTTACATGTTGGGGGGGAGTTTTAAAACCTTTCTTTATACTGTAATCATATTTGGCTTGGTTATTTGATGAACATGGAAACTTGCTAAATTTTTTGTTTTGTTGGGGTTTTTTTTGTAGGTAGCCTATCAGACTGGCAACTATACATTAGCCAGAGAAGCATTTTCACCAATGTGGGATTATTTTGTTTCAAATTCTTCTCCACTGCCTGCCAATGCAGCTGTTATTTCTGCACGTAGTAATTTGACTATATCTGAAAACAGGTAACTGGCAAAAACAAAATTAAAATAATAGTTAATTATAGATGTGCACATTTTTTTTTATTTTAAAGAGTACCAGGTTGTTAAATTTTATTCAGACTTGTGATATGAAAAACATTCTGAAAAAAAAAGGTGTGAAATGTGTTATAAAAATATAGTGGTTTATAATTAGCAGAGGATTTTTGTTATTTATGGAACTGCTAGCATTTACACACCTAATTCTTTATAATGATTGTTTTCTTAAGACAATTGGGAAGCATTTATAAAGTGGCTATTAATTCTGTGTGATGCATTTTCATATGCAAAATATGTAGTATGCGCCGGGTTCTTGACTTTCCAATTAAGGGAGCAGTAGAGTTCAGAAATTGTAAAAATTTTGTCAAGAACACCACCCAAAATGGGTAAACGCTTGCTAGTTTTGTTTTGGGGTGGCTATATAAATCTGCCAATAATCTTTGAATACACAAAAGTGCTTTAGAAGAGCTATTTAAAATTAATTCATTTATAAATAAATTTCAAATGTTCAACCATAGTATTGTAGGGTTTTCATGATGACAAAGCCCAGATAGAAATTTTGCAGTTACATTCACTAAAATTCAATAGGTCCAAATGCAAAAATAAATCAAAACTTAACTAATTCCCAGATAAAAGAAAGAGGCTTGTATGAAATAATAGGCATGAAATACTATAATAAAAATAATAGTTTTAAATGTTAGTCAACTGCTTATAATTTGATAATGAATTTACATTCAATATAACTGAACACAAATCATCATCTTCACTTGTGTGGAATTCTTTTTAGACTAATTCTTCATTAGGAAAGTTTTGGCAAACTTGTGGAGGAGGTATGAAAAAGTTTTGCAGCATCTCCATTTCAGTTTGACAGACTGGCTTAGTCTTGAAACCATAATGACAAGAAGCAACCTTATTGCATGTGTGTTAATAGTTCTTGAATGTTTCAAGAATTGAAGAAGAAATAAGGGTCTTTGTTTCAAGAAATAGATATTAGGGGGATTTCCTAAAAGTTTTGTCAGAATACTTCAATTTCCACTTCACAGACAGAATAACCGGTAATCAGCTATACTGAGACATATAATGTAGCTAGCATTTTCTCTATATTGTTTTAACATACTTGCATCAGAACCCACCGTTTTCTCATGGTAATGCTGTTTGGATGCAAGCAGATAGTGTAGGCTTGTGTGTGCTTTGAATCCTGTTACAGGAGAAAGTAATGTGTCTAAACGTACTTCTTGTTATTTGGGGCTCAGCCAGACCACTGGTGTGTATCCTGTCTGTCCTTCAAGTGCCACCATGTGTCTGATACTAGGCATACAAATTGACTGAGGGTCTTGATGTTACATGCCGTAAGAGCATTTGGAATTTACAGGCACCCTGTGGACTGCATTGATGCAGGCAAATAATCACTAGACATCCTATTTCATGACTATGTGGATGTTTTAAATCTATCCCTGGCCTAGGCAATAAAGCAGGAATGCAAGTCTGGTCAGTGTGCTTTTTTTTGCACTTGTTTTTCATTAATCTTTTTTCAGAATCAGTTCTTTTTTTTTTTTTTTTAAACACATACAGCTCTAGAGNTAAATAGTTATGCAAAGCAGCTTCAGGGATTTTGCTTTTCTGACAGTTATGTCCAAGCCTAATGTTTTTTTTTTTTTACAATTAACATGGAAGATTCTCAAAGCTGCAATATCAGACCTGCAATAAGGCAGTTTCAGTTTTACTGATTGGTAGCTAACAAATCAGATGGGCTAGCTTGTAAGTACGTAGGACTTAAAGAGACAGAAGAGGGAGCTGGAAGGAAAGGAAACTTCTTGTTTCCAGCTGGAAGCCCTGTTGATATCTTGGTAATGTCAAGTATGTGAATGTGTCTATTTGATCTTCCTTCTTGAGTTTCAGTCTCTTTTAGGAAATACAATCGAGTACAAGGAGGAATTTATTTCTTATACTTCAAATCATAGGATTTTTCCTGTAAGAAAAATATTTTAAAAATATAACAAGGACAAATGCCCCCCTACCCTCAGGGAAGAAACAAACAAAAAAAAACCAACAAAAAAGCAGGTAGAAAAAAAGAGATTCTTTTGAGACTTGTAATGCAAGACATCAGTGATGAAAAGCAGTCTGTTACTAATACTTAGTAATGGACTTCAGAACTGCATGTGTCATTGTCAGAACACAGAAAAATAATGTGTAAAAGGAGACAATTAAAATAAATAAGATGTAGCATCCCAAGTTTTCAAAGAAAGTTCAAAGTAAGTTTCACTGGATTAGATGAAACAACTAAGGAAAAGCTGTCTTAGGATAGTAGAAGTTGGACAACAATTTGAAAAGGAGTCTTATCCCGTTTATTTATTTTTTATGTTAGAAATGTTAAGCTATTTTTTTCGGTTTTATGTATAAATATTATTTCCAGAAGTATCTACAGTAATCCTTTTTCTCCATCATTTTAAAATTAAAGACTGCATTTTAATATAATGCAGTTTCAGGCATGCGATATCTGAATCATCATTAACAGGCTTTTACCATTCTTTTACTTTTTTATTTTGTAGGTTACGTTTTGAAGCTGTATCTCAGACTTCTCCCATTACCTTGCACCTCTTTCTGAGGAATATATTTGCTGTCTGTGACATTACTGTCATGGAAGGAGCACTCTTCTGTGATTCCATCTGTTCCAATGAGATACTTTATCAGGAACAAGTACGTGTGGCTTAAAATAATATACTGGATTTGATTTTACTTTTTGATCAGCTTTATTTCATCATTGCAAGATAAATGTTGCAATGTACTAATCCTATTTACAGAATACTTGATTTTCTGTGAGTTATCTGATCTTCCTTTCTGAAGAATTTTAGTAGCTTTTTGTTGTTTTGTATCCTGGTGGAAAGATGGTTTCTGAATCAGTTGTTGTCTAATCCAAAGCCCACTGATTCCAACTGAGGAAGGATTTTCCTTGACTTCAGTGGTGTTAGACTATAATTTGAGAAAGAAGTATAATCATTGTTATTTTAGTCTTACTAAGATGCACCTTGCATTTTTAATTTTAAACATTTCTGCTATTTAATACATATATTTTCATTAATATTGAACTTCTAACAGAGTTTCATGGTTTTAATATTCTAAGCTTCTTTTATCTTATTTCAGACTTTCTTGTAGTATAATGGCATGTTAATGACACAAAAAACTTTCTTTTTTACTTGGATAGTCAAGCTTTGCCTCCTGTATTATTACATTCCGATTCCACTCTTTCTTTGCTGAAGTACTTGTCTCATAAAAATGTGAGCAGTCGATTACTCAGTGACTTTACTGGATCTGCTCACCCATGCAAGGACTGCAGCAGATAACTGGAAGGGAAAGGAAGGAATTGTTATCGTCCCCTTACCTACTCTGAGAGGTTAGCATGTGAAATTTCCACTCCATGCAGGTTGAGGTTGTTAACCAGGCTTTGTAAATTAAATGTGTGAATTCAGAGGGCACAATTAGGTCAAGAACAATCATTTCCTTTACAATAATGAATAATGTTGCATTTGTTTATATACTTCTAACAGGCGTCAAGGTAAATTAATTTTTAAACTTTTATCTTACTTGCTGCTTACACTGCTTTTTAAACTGCAATAACATCTGTCTTCTTTCACTCTCAAATGATTTAAAAAAACAGAATTCATATTTGAATCAAAATGTGTTTTCTTTTACAGGTTGCTAGATTAGCAGAATGTGAAAGAATGACTGTGGCGATTGAACTTAGCAATTGGTTGAATGATGCAAGTTACACCCTGCAGTCTGTTGTACAATGTTATGGTCTCCTTGCTCCAATTATTTATCACAAGATTTCTTCCGTGCCAGTAGTTCAGGTGAGAACATTTTAAGACAAAGCAGCTGGCATCCAAGTCCTGCAATTACAGTGATTCAAATTAAACTTATAATGGAGTGTACAGTAGGAGAGCTAAATATCTAGACTTTGAGTTCTTAGTAGCTGCTGAAAGAAAAGCCTTTTATGGTTTTATGTGTTCCCAATGCATATATGTTCAGTGTAAGCTGCACAGATTCTGCTCTCAGATATGCTGAAATAACAGCAGAATATTGATTGTTTCTTCAGGATGATTTGTTGGTATTTTTAAACTATAGTAGAATCTACGATGTAACTTCTACTTGAATGCTATTTGCAGATGGCAATTTTGAGGAAAGAAAAGCAGCATTTGCCTATGGCTTTTTTTGGAATGTTTGCTTCATATACAGTTTCCTTTTCTTAAAAAAAGAAGGCTATTCAATGTTTTGATAATGCAGTCTTTAGTTTTCAAGCATGTGCTCCTTTCCAGAAGCAAGCATCTTCTCTTTGAAAACAGCGTATCTGAATGCTTTACTGCCATTTCCGAAGCAGCAGACATGTTTTTTAGATTCAGCAAGGATACAGTAGAAACATGCAACTTTTTTCCTGTAATTACGTAGTTTTGTCAGGGAGCAGCAGTAAGAGCATGTTCACTCTGTGAGAAAGGACGAGGTGACTGCACTGCAGGCAAGGTACAGACTAGCAGCATCTGAACATGGCAGACAGAGCAGGGTGTTGGTAAGAGGATCCACTGAGTGTCCAGAGAAGGTGAAGTTATTGGGCCCGCCCAGGGTCCATCCAAGAGAAAAAATCAGGAGCTGCAGGAGTTGGAGCCAGAGACTGGAGACAAGGCTACAACACAGGTCCAAGGTCCATCCAGGAGACAGAACTGAATACCAGCACACCAATACCATAGCTCAAGCAAGGACTGAAGGCTTGTGCCTGAGCTTAATTGGGACTCCTGGGCCCCCAGGCAGAAGGTGTGAGAGGAGGCCCCAAGTGAGGCTGCTCAGGGAATGACTATTGGGACACTCAGGGCCCTGAGAAGTTTTTAGGAGTGTTTAGAAAAAACAATAATCTATTTACATACAGGGATAGCCTCTTGCTTAAGAAGTCATTGGCTGTGATGACTTACTAAAGGCACTGGAAATGGCTCCTGTTTCAGATTTCCTAATTAAAGGGAAAAATAATTTAGTCACATGTCCTTTTCATGTCTGATAGACAAAAATGGGGAAAAGAAGTCTTTTATTTTTAGAGCATACTGGAAGCATTTTTCTTTCATTTAAAATTCTGACCAGCTCGATTTATTTTTAAGCAGTCCTCTACTAGGAGTATGTCATCTCACTGAATTAAGCATTCTTTGATTTCATGTTAATTAAATCAGCAAAAATATCCATCATGTATCTGTAATTTAATATCTGTGATTTTATGTGAACATATCATTTATTCCAAAGGGCTGTGGTTGAAATCTTGACACTGTTAAATTCAATGGAAGTTTTATTATTGGCTTTTTTAGAGCTAGCATTTCATCCTATCCGTTAGATTTCGAAGTATTTTTAAAGTTCACCATGAAATATATTAGGCTGTACAAAGGTACAAGCTTGTAAGTCTGTTGCAGACTCCAAACTTTGTCTTAACCCTTGTATTTACAGATCCTCATTAAGTGCTTGGCTGTCCTTCAAGAAATTCCAAGTGCTACTTTGCAGAGGAGGCAGGCAGGATGCTATGAGAGTATTCAGCATATGATAGCTTGTACTTCATTTTATGCAGCAAAGGTATAGTGTGTATTATTGTGCTTACAGCTTGGGTTTAAGATATAGTTCTTGTCATTTAGAGAAAAAAAAAAGATTTACTAAGCTGGCCTTCAGAGTGATATCTTAGTGAACTGGCACTCTTAAATAGTAAAGGTATAGAAATATTTACTAGTATCTTTGTATCAGTGCATTTTATATAATAATGACATTTTGACTTTTTAATAGAATTGAGAATTTTCATTTGTTCAGAATATAGACTGTAACTATTAGTCCATGACATGAAATCTGTATTTTATATCATTGTGTGTATTTTTACATTTAAGGTAGTACTATTTTCTATATGTAATATAGAAATTTGAAAGTTCATTTACTGCAAATAGGCCATATTTGTAGTTTTAATCAGATTAGCATATCTGGCTTATTTGCTAATTAGATACAAGAGACTTTATACTTTTTAGTCCCACATGCTGGCAGGAACATAAACACCTTGACTTTTAACCATAATACATATCTGTAGATCACATTTATGATTCAGATACTCAATCTATTTAGTGAGATAAGGAGAAACGTGATACCTGTAGGATTTTTTTCCTCAGGTGTAGAGACATGCTAGAGTTAAAGTACCTGCCATCATAAATGTATGATGCTGAAAATGTCAGCTTTACCCTAGTTTGGAGTACACCTCAGCTAAGAGCTCATACTGAAGCTGAGCTGTGGCTGATGCTTTGATCACCTGTGTTGATGATCCCTCACCCCGGTGTTTATCTCTGTGCTCACCTCACAAGACCAGATCAGTGTCAAATATTCTTAAAAGTGCACTGCAAGAAGACCCAGTTTTCATTTTTTCTATAAAGATGAGTATTTTAAGCCTTAGTGTTGTAATTTTCTTCACATTAATCAATTATTTCATGGCTGTGAGGGCAGTGTCAGGGCACGGCAATGGCTGGGGAGCCAGGAGCCAAGGGCAATGCCACAGCCGGCAGGGCAGCACCTGACAGTCAGGTTCAACCAAGAGTCCAGATCATTGGGTGAGTTTGTGGTGATGAGGCAGGTCTGAGCTGAAGCTGGGAAGTCAATCAGCAGGTCAGAATCAGGTCTGGTGAGGGTAGCTAGGGTCAGACACAGCCCAGCAGGCTGGTCCATCATGGTGGGAGCAGTCTGAGGTCAAGCTGAGGAGTCAGTCCGTGGGTCAGGTGTCTAGACCAGTGGATCCATTGCCAAGCCTAGGCATGGCTTGGAGCATGCTGGAGACCAGCATTCCTGCCATATAGGAGCTGGCAGGGACTGTAGGCTCAAGCCTGAGCTGAAAGGGAGCTCCTGGCCCCATGGGGGAGGGCCCAGGTGGAGGCTATCAAGGCCAATAAAGCCTATTAGGAACCTTGAAACCTTGATATAGTGTTTGTTTGTTGTTGGATTCTCCAGCTAAATTAATGTCTGTTTGTACTGCAGATTTTTTTTTCTTAGAGATAGCATTTCAACAGAATAGCATACATAATAGCAAACAGAAAGAGTGAATTGCAAATGCTTCTGATTAATCCATGTTATATGGTTTTCTGTTGAGTTACAGTCAGGCCATGTATTGTATTTATCCTGAAGTAATCTATACACTTATTTTGTATCCCAAAGACAAACATCCTAATGTGAAGTTATCTTGCATATATTAGCAGCACTTTGGCCTTTAGAGCTCTAAAGAAGATAAAGCCATCTAAAAACATTCCCTACACTGTTCATTTATAAATTTCATAATTTTAAAAATAAATTTCACTGCTCCTTTCACTAATATAATTGGGATTTTCAAATGTGTGCTTGATACCAGAGAGGTAAATGAGATCATTTAGTTACCCTTTATATTCTTTGATAGCAGTACTGCCTAAGAACAGGGAGAATGTCAATCACAGCAATAGATACTTCTGGTTAAATCTTTCTATTCTCTGAGGGATAGGTTAAGCAGAAGTAGAACACAGAAATAACATATCTGCAATTCCAATTATTCTACAGGTCTATAGTCCTGGGTTTTTTTACAGAAGAAAACTTAAGTATTGAGTAATTAATTTATATTTATAAAATTCGTGCATTTTGACAATTATAAGTAGACAATAAAGAAATATTACATGCTATGCAAAACAAAAATATATAACAGATGATTCTTTAATAGGTACTACGTTCGTGGAAAGAATATGAACTAGCAGTAATTATTGTTAACTATGGGAAAAAATTGTTGGATTCCTCGCCAACAACCTCACCCGGCCTGTCAGGAGCTATGAAAACTGAAGAAACACACACTAGCAAAGAAGTTAAAGTAATTGCTCTGATTTTTACTTTTTCTTTTCTCTAAATGCTGTATTCTATTATTTTGAAGACTACATTTATTAACTTTTTGTTTCAGAAATGATTGTATGGAATAAGAGTTTCCTTGTAGAATACGAGTTCCCAAAGTACAGCTGAGAGGCTTCTATTTAATTGTAGCCATCTTTGTTAAAAGCAGTTGCAGACTGCAGTGGGTACAGGGTCTCATCTTGTTGAACTGGAGAGGGGTCAGCAATATTACAGTTCAGAGCCATGAGGATCCTGCAGATATTTATACAAGCATCTCTAACTGATCTTCACATATAGTTTCCAGGAATGCTTTATTAGACAGAAAAAATAGTTAATGAATTGTATAAGTAAAGAGCAGAAATAACCTAAATAGTGTAGAAACTTAGCCTCTCATTTTGTGTAGCAGCTGCTTGAAACTGAGTCATAATAAAAGAGTAACTTAGGAATTGTGTAGGCCGAAAAATATTTCTCAGTGGAGGAAGAACTTTCAACTTCAAAGACCTTAATACCTAAATTACAAAGAGATGCAGCAGATTGTGAGGATTTCCTGCAACTTAGAATCAGAGTAAAGTATTCATTCTCCATACTTCTCTGTCTGTTTTTTTCTTTAAATAATTTTAGAAGAGATTTTACTGGAGAGATTTGAAAAACAGGTAAGAAAGTATGAATAATGAGAGAGGAAGAAAGGAAGTAGTGTGAGCATGAAACTGAGATATATTGAAGAGAGGGACAAAAAGTCAGTCAGCTTACAGGGAAAGATTTCTGTAAGAAAATTTGTAGGACATTGATAGGATCCAGGACAAAATTTTCTCCATTTTTTATTGCTGAGTTTGTGTTAGCTGCTGCCAGGTTCATACCAAAAAAGAAAAAGGAATCTGAGATCATAGGAACAATATAATATCTTGAGCCAAGCAGGGCTGACTGAAAATTGCATTTTCACCGAAGTGAAAAAAAAGAACAACTTTCTTTCCAGAGGAAGATTTTGATTTCTGTAGGCAGTAAATAATCTACAAAAAATTAGTTTTTCTGGAAAACAACATATTTTGTCAAACAATCTGTTCAAATATGTTGTTGTAGTAACATGTGGGACTTCCCTAAAAATTTATTCATTGGCAGAGCAACTCCACTCACTCCCTTGGAGATCAATCAAGAATGAATCATGGCCAGGTTTTTGAAGCTGAACTAAAAAATTTATGAACATCAATTTTTTTTCACTTGAAAAGAAAAATAAGACAATATTGATGAAATTGTCAGATATAGAATGAGAGGACTTGGGATCTAACCTAAACTCCACCATTGACCTACTAGTTTTAGTTAGGTAAAAGTTAAGTTTTCATAACTAAGTATTGGATATTTCAGAGCACTTCTGCAAAGACATCCCATTTAGCTGCAATGGAAAAAGCAACAGAAAATCTAAGTGCTCTTGAATCAAATCTCCTCAGACTGACAAAACCAGGTGGGTGTACTATTAAAACACTTCTTACCTTTTTCTATGGAATTTTCTATGGTTTATTTGTAAAAATTATTTACCTAAGAAGTACTTTTATTTCATATATCTTCCATGATTAATCAACCAAAATCATAATTTCAGTGATCTTAGTCATACCTGGTAGTGATGTGTATAATGTCTTTTATTCATCTTTTTCATCATTTCCACTCATTTCTTCTTAGAAAGGAATGGTCATTTTTGTTCTATTCTGCAAATAGGTATGTTCTTCCAATCTGTGTAAATTGGGTTCCATGTTATTTAGGCTTGCTTTATCTTGCTAAATCAGAACATGCAGTGGCAAAGACCATTGTCCATTTATAGCATGTCTTATTCTCCTACCAGTGCTAGTAGTAATGACCACTGCAGGAAATTTTAGTGGAGAAAAGGCTTCTTGAAGAAAGTTTTTCTTTAGATGTATTTGGAATTTTCTGATTTCCAGCTTTTGTCTTTTACTTCTTGTGCTATCAGTGAGGACAGTCTGTCTCCACATTCTGTATTCCTCCTATTAGGCAGGTGTAGACTCCTCTTAGCCTTCTCTTCTTAAGACTGAATAAACCCAATTCTCTTAGCGTCCTCTTGCTTTGCCATATACTCTAGTTCCTTATCATCTTTGTGGTCCTTCACTGGACTTACTCCAGTATGTCAGTGTCTTGTACTACAGTGTCCAAAACCACACACAGTAATCTAGATGTGGTCTCACAAGTGCTGAATAGAGGGGAATAATCACTTCCCTTGACCTGCTGGCTATGCTGTTTCTAATACAGGCCAGTATGCAACTGGTCTTTGCTGCAAGGGCACGCTGCTGACTCATGTTCTAGTTATTGTCCATCATCTCTGTATATGTTTTTGTCTCAGAAGAGAAAGCATTTCTGTAATAAATAGGATAAAAAGTGACACAAAAATTCCATTCATCTGTGCACTGATCATTTTCTGCTGCTGACGTTGATGCCTGCATTGCTGCAGAACAAGTTACAGAATGAATGAATTCTGTAAGTTAATTGAAAATTACATTGATTACTTATTAAAATGATGTTCCATTCTTACTTAATAGAAAGTTAAATTAATGGGTTCATCAGTTAGAGAAGAACACATTTTCAGTAATTGGCTAATACTTGATGGCTGAAATCTGCTTTGTTGCTGAAATAGCATATTTGTCAATAAATTTCAGGATACAAATTGAAGAGCAGTCTTTTGCTGAGGCCATGCAAAACAAATAACAAAGCTTACAGCTGTCCTGACAAATATGTATAAGTGGTTTAGGACAATGTGCACACCTGTAGGGCATGCTCTTAAACATATTTTGTAAAAAACCTTGCCATAGTGTCACCACAGTCGGGAAAAAACCTCCTTAACACTGGGATTATTAAAGAGCAGGCATTACTTTATTCGGCGCCAGGTGCATGAGGGATGTTTCCGCCTAGCATGCACACCTACTATAATTCCTTTTTGACATTTATACATGAAAGTTAACACACCACGCCTATCTAATACATAATCATTAGTCTGACTAAGCATCCTCTTCTTCCATTGGCCTGTATTTCTTTTGCTTAGTTTTTAAAGCTACAGTGTGATTTCAATTAACTGTGCATGCTCACAAGGAGGCAGTGGGTAGTCCTTTCATCCCTCAGTTGAGTTGGTGGTCACAATCTCCCCCTGCCGGAATTATCTTTCCCCTAGTTACTGTGACTCTCGCTGGTTTCATTGTTTCGTGGTTGTGGCATCCCTCTATCTTCCTTGCAGGAGGATGTTTCCTTCTGTTATCAGTCCTTGAAGTTTCTCAGCTCGTGAACCTTGAATTCCTTTCTTGGCTCATTGAGTCGTTTGTATTTCTCAGGATGGGGGTTTAGGTTAATAATGGCTCAGGCTGCAAGTTTAACCCTTTAGTTATTTACAACAATAGGAAATCCTTAAAAGTGGATCAGCACTTAGTATTCCATTGATGATAGTCTACAAGAAAAATGAAAAAGAGCTGAATCTGCCTCATTCATAAGTAACTGAGAAATACAAAATATTTCATACACAGTGCAATTTAAATTCTGAAATTTCAGATGTTTTCCCATTTAAAAATTTTTGGTAGGTATTATTCTTTGCGCAAATGCTTATTTGAAGCAATATGTTTTTGAACTTGACAAATAGGAGAGAGGTGTGACTTGTCCTAAAAAGAAAATTTAAAAAAATCTGCTTCTCCTGCGGGCTGTCCTATTTAATTGGACATTGTTTGCATTCCACAGACTTCAACTGACTGCTGCCACTGAAGGGTGTAGCTATTGATCCACTATCACGAGTGGTTGCTCCAGAGTGTGTTTTTAACCTTGCTTTTTTCAGGGACTAGCTGCATTGATTTTTTTCAACCACAGAACTTGCCTAAGCACAAAATTTGTAGGTCATGTTTCTTTATTAAGGCAAAATAGCAACAAGCACATGTAACATTGTTCTGGTGCTCATCAGCTGGTAACACAGTTGTGTTTAACTGTCAGAAGCTTGAATCCACGTTATTATTCTCCTATATATTATATATACTATTTATATCTCTATATTGTATTTATTATTTACACCTGTATCGAATATATTATTTATAGAATAGAAATACATTTGTGTATATATATTTATATAAATATTTAGCTGAAGAAAAAAAAATTCCTTTACCTACTTATGCTATCCATATGCCGAGCATGTATGTAAACACTAGTCGCTAGTAGCATCATGTGTTCAGTTCATGCTGTATAGCTTTAGATATGTTTTTGGACATGTCCTTACTGCACATCCACCTCCATAGATGATTTGTATGGGCCTTTGTTAGACTTCTGATGAACTCCAGACATCCTGCTCATTATTCTAGTAGCTGGAAGTTCATCAGTCACATCCATAAGCTCTTCATTATTTAAGTGGCACAGCTACTTATGTTAGAAGAAAAGAGCAAGCTTTTGAATTTCTCTCTGGATGACAGTGAGAGATTTAAAAGCAAACTCTGTGCTAAAGAAAGATTTTTCTAGTCTTCAGTTACAATTCCAGGCAGAGTTTCTATGGTACACTATCACTGCTTGTCATAATGGATTTGATTTGGTTATTGATGTAGCTCGTGGATCAGAGCTTACAGGACAGGAAGATCCTTTGTTCCTCTACCCTGTAATTTCATGTTGGACATCAAACAGTGCTTATCGAGAAGGTAGGATAATTGGTGGGTTTTTTTAATTGTAAAGGCTTCTTTACTTCAGAAAGTAGCCAGTAAAGCTATCTATTTCTTGCTTGGAATAAGCTCTTGGAAATTTTCTCTTCATTTTCTTCTCAAATGTACAAAATCAAGTAAAACATAGCTTAAAAGAAGTTCTTAATATAGCCACATTTAGAAGTGTATCAAATGCTTGCAACAAATTATTTTAGATGGTGATGTTAAGTATATAAAATATTAATATTTTTAATAATTTGAATAGTGTTTATTTTCTAATAACCTTAAAAATGAGCTCATTTTTTTAAAGTTGTGTCAAGTTTTCAAAGATTCTGTTTGTGTGGAATGTTCTTTTTAAATTGAGATACCCCATTTCCACATTAAATTATGCTACTGAAAGAGGAATTCACAAAAGTCTGAGTACCCTTGCGTTTTTGAAATAGAATTTAAGATTCTGGTATGTGGCCTTTGCCACTGCCTTAGTTTTTTTAATACTGGTATTCAAAATAACAATGGAGCCTAGCCGGTAAAATTAGTATAGCTTTCAGATAGGATAAATACTTATTTATTTCTTGATGGTAAAAAATTATGAAGACAGCCAAACAGTAAGAGCAGTTTGCAAACAATTAAAAAGCTGCCTAAAATCTAGAGAGAAGAGCAACCTAAGTGAATAGGATGCAGTTACTTTGTTATACTTGCTTTATTGTTTTTTCAGGATTTTCAGGCATGTGTACAGTTAGGCATGTTGAATATTGTTATAAAATATTTTTGCACTATGTACTGCACAATACAAAACCAGTTCCAAACCTGTTTTCTCAGTCCCTAGAATGTTTGTCATTCTAGGAGTGTAAATAGAGTGAACTTGTGACTCTGGATGCCCGGTCACAAGAAGAAGTATTTAGCAACTGCTATTGTGTATCATGACCTATCTGATTTTAGTATCAGTGTGCCTTTTCTTCATCAGCATGCAACATGACATAAATATGTGCTTTGAGACATACACAGCTGTAATTATAGCTGAATTCAGAAACCTGTTACAGCATAAATACAAAAACTGTGTTAATTATTTCTTACTTTATTGCAGTGATGAAATTCAGAAAGAAATCACGTTTTCTTGAGTTCTTTGTTCAAGTTTTGCACAAAATCCTGAATGAAGAGAAGTTTCAATGCGTTCTGGAATGGGCAGGCAATGTGCAAGTTTACTTGAAAAGGTAGATCTCTATTGTAGTAGGAGTGAAAAACTACTACTTAGCTACTACTACTACTACAAAAACTACCAGTGTCACAGTTACAGCAGAAACTGTAGATTGTACCTGGTAGAAGACCCATCTGGAGCCATTTCCGTGGCTCTTAGTCTGCAGAAGTTCCGTGAACACAGAGGGTTATATAGCTACAGAAAATATTGTATTGTGACCATGTTATACATGGAGACTTCTCCCTTGGCTGGGTCTGTTCAGAACTCCTGTCTACCATCAGCAGTTTCCAGGATTTTCCTTTTCACAGACACCACTTGGTAATATGGCCATTTGCCATATTATTGTGAGGCAGTGGGATAACTTAGAAAAGTATGTTGCGTTAAATCAAAAGCAAACTGATCAGGGCCTACTGTAGTGTCTAAAAAAAATTCTATACTGAAAAGTGGAACTGAATTTTAGGCACTTACCTAAAAGGATCCCAAAGAAATTTAACTATAACTTTGTTAAAAACACACACCAGTATTTCTAGAATTTGAAAGGCAAATAATCAATGAAAAGGAGATATATTATAGGGAACAGAAATTGCTGTTACAAAAGACCAAAAAAATTGGACATGAAGAAGTTCTTTGCAGAATTCCGTAGTAGAATTTGGGTAATGAAGCAAACTGTTTTGTTTTACTAGGAGTTAGGAAGGTGAGATAGTTGTTACCTATAAGTTCAGATTTCTATAATAAACCTTGAAAGTGAGCACTTCCTATTTTCTGAAGGGGAAGAAGGAAAGAAAACTTGCTGAATTTAAAACTCCTAATGAAATAGGAATTGCATATGCTTTGCCTGTTCCCAAAGATAACCCTTTAACTATGAAAGGAGTTTAACATGATGATGATGATGACAATGATGATGATTTTAACATCATTTATTTGTCAGGAGGAATGACCACCTTCTCTGTATCAATGGAATTTCAACACAAGAAAGAAGTTCTCCCACTCTGTCAGAAGGCATAGATAGATACACTACAGGAGTTGTGGAGTTTCAGAAAGTGAGTTTTATTTTTAAGGATTGTGCTGGTATTGGCTGGGCTGGAGTTAATTTTCTTCGTAGAAGCTAGCATGAGGCTCTGTTTTGGACTTTTGCTGAAAACAGTGTTGATAACACAGGGATGTTTTGCTAACTGCTGAGCAGTACTTACGCAGAGTCAAGGCCTTTTCTGCTTCTCACCCCACCCCACCAGTGAGTAGGCTGGGGGTGCACAAGAAGCTGGGACACAGCCGAGACAGCTGACCCCAACTGACCAAAGGAATATTCCATACGATATGACATCATGGTCAGCATATAAAGCTGGGGGAAAAAGACAGAAGCGGGGGGACGTTTGGAGTGATGGTGTTTGTCTTCCCAAGTAACCACTACACATGATGGAGCCCTGCCTTCCTGGAGATGGCTGAACACCTGCCTGCTGATGGGAAACAGTGAATGAATTCCTTGTTTTGCTTTGCTTGCGTGCACGGCTTTTGCTTTACCTATTAAACTGTCTTTATCTCAACCCATGAGTTTTCTCACTTTTACTCTTCTGATTCTCTCCCTCATCCCACCGGCGGGGAGTGAGCGAGTGGCTGTGTGGTGCTCAGTTGCTAGCTGGGGTTAAACCACGACAAGGAATCATGTATGTCTTTACTGGGCAGCAATGCCATAAGCACAAAAGTAAATTTTTAAAAGCTGTCTCATAAAAACCTCAGCTGGAGACATGCATAATTACTAGAATTTGGGCTACAAACTCTTGTCCTCAGCTTACCTCTGCACTCCTAAAACCAGGAAGAAAAGCTGGCATGGGACTTATCTGAAAGACCAACAATTGTGAGGAATTTGGGATGAGTCAGAGTAATGCATTCCAAAATCAATGAAAACTTGTTTTTCATCAGCTCCGTTTAAAAAAACCCCAATGTGTTAATAGGAAATGCCTTGGGTACCATCACATTAAGAAAAGGAGATCTCTTCAGGCCTTTTTGTACAATATGTTGTACTTACACTTTTTCATGAGTAGTTGTTCATGATTAACTCCTTGTGCAGGTATTCTAATTGCACAATAAAGGCTTTTTGTTCAGCATTCTTTTAAAATAAAGTTTTGCTTTTATTGGAAGGTAAGAATAATCTTAATGGATTTATATTGTTTCGGAGGAAGTGTTTTCTCCCTCATGACCCTCTAGCAATGCTGTAATACTGCTAGCATCTGAGATATAGATCAGGGAAAGGGTTTTCTGTCTCAGTTTTTGCATTGCAAAGTTTTACTATTTATAATAATAGGAAGAGAACTATCATTGGTTTTGAGATGAAAAACACTGGTATATGAAAGAAAATATTTGGGGACCTGGCTGGCTTCTTGCTGTCAGGCATTTGACATATACCTTCCAGAAAAACTGTAAAGCTTTCTGGAATATTAAATATTTCTTTTGCTGTCTTACTTTGACGAACAGTTCCAGAATTTATTTTCTGTTCTGTTCTGTTCCTGCATAAGCCAAACTGCTGTATACCTCAAGTAATTGATAATGTAGGTATAAATAAGTATTTGAAGTGTATTTAAGGTTTTCATGGAAGATTTTTGTTAAGAGTATGGAGACCTCACCTTTAAAGAAACCAGAGGCATCAACTTTGAAGAAACCAAGAAAAGAAGCCTTGAGTCCTATTCGAAGAAGACAGACTCTTAGACAGTATTTCGTGAAACATCCAAACATAATGAAATCTCCAGAAGCACAAAGAAGGTAAATGACCATAAGTTGTCAGGTTCATATACAGAACCAAAATATTTTGACTGAAATTTAGTTCACAATTATGTGTGTGTTTTAAAACTTTTTTCTATCAAAGGGCTGAATTTGTCCACAGTCCACTCACTTTTCTGTTTTAATTTCGTGTAAAATTGGCTTCCACTCAAGAGAACAAAATCTATCTCATTTCTATTTCAGAGAATAACTGTTGAAGATTTTGAAGTCTTTGTATTAATAATCAAAGACTGTATTTCAGTTGTGTTAGCTTGAGCATGTTGATTCATCATGGTGGAAAAGCTACGTTAATCTGCATACTATAATGCTTTTCATTGTTTTCATGTTGGGGAGCTTACCTGTTAGAAATCTGATAAAGAATGTTTATTTGTTCCTGATATTCAGGTAGTTTCAGAGTGTTTTTTGTCATCCTTTTGCTAGTCTTTTTGGATTATCTGTTCTGTAGCATTCGGAAAACTGTTTCTTGATAGAAACAAAAGAAAATTCACTCACCTCTTCCTTTGGCAGATAATCGTATGTATTTGGTTAACTGGCTAATAATGGTACCTTCTGACCTAAAACAATTTGTAGTATTCGTTACCTAACGCTTTGGTCACTTATGCTTCCAGCAACTAGCAAGTAGAAAACTAGAAATATCTGAATATAAGCAATCACATAACTGATTCTGGAAATGTTTTAAATAAGGAACCTCAAAAAAGTCTTCCATACACTATATGCTAAATATTTACCTAAACCATCCATTTTTCCTCTTCAACAGAAAAAAACCACCTTACTTAACATGATTTTCATGGCTGTCAGTGAAAGAGGGGATGTTTAACTTATCCTGGGCTTTTTGCTTTTTCAGCTGCTCTTTTGTATCTTACATAATAATATTGCTGTATAATATAATCAACATTGTATATGGTATACTGTTCTGCCCACATTTTACAGGTGGAAAGCAGGCGGAAAAATAATTTAGATTGATAAAAGAATCAGTTTACAGTTTATAAAAAAGAAAAAATGAGGTTTGCTTTGACTACAGCATTGTATATGTGGCAGGTAATACAGAATTGTTTGGTCTGGCAGAGAAACATAAAAAAAATCTATGGCTGAAAATTAAAGCCAGGCATCCAAATTTGAAATAAAATGTTTTCTTCACATTGAGGATGATTAGCTACCAAAACACAGCAGTAAAAAGAATGATCCACATTTATAGTATAATAGTGGACCCTACATCTCCTGAACAGACTGTGTGAAACACATTGTATTTGCTATAATAATCTGTTTGGATGATCCAGGTACAAATAACTTCAAACACAGAGCTAAACTTTTTGTAAGTACTAAGACAAATATCTTAGGGAAGTTGGTAAAATATAGCATAGGATTTAGTGTGTGTTAAGTGCACTTAAAGAGGGAAAGCACAATTGCTTTTCTTGACTGCAGCAAAAATCCTTCTGCTAGAAATATGTCATATGCTTCTGAGTTAATACAAGTCTGTGGATATGCAATGGGATACTTCTGTGTATCTTTACCATGATTTTGTTTTCTAGAGCTTCAAGAAAACACAGTTTCATTTTTTGCTACTTCATATATTTTGGTTTAGGAGATGCAAGGAAGAGTTGCAAAAAGTAGCTCGTCACACCTTAGTGGTATTGCTGAAACCAATTGTGAATAATTACTTAAACCGAAAGAAGTTTCATCAAATGTGTCTTGAAGAGATGCCCTGGAGGGCTCAGATGAATATCTATCTGGCAGTTGCACACTACAACTTATTTAAAAAGAAACTGGAAGAGCAATATAACATTGGAATTTGTGGTTCACAGCATCTGGACAGGTATATCTTGCTGCCTTATCAGTGATTGCTATTAATATAGATTATTGTGTTATTGCCACTAATGCAAACAGACCTGAATTACAGTGTCATCAGTCAGTTTGTCATATGAACAGTTCAGCATCCCAATGCAAATTGATTTACTATGTAACAAGTTTTGCTTTCCATCATATGGCAGGTGACATGCACATTTTTGCTTGCTCACTTGACTGGTCAGATGAAAGTTTTGAAATATACTATACTGTGCTATTTTTTGATTCCTTATAACTTTTGGCTATCATTCATTATTTCTGATTCCTAAAGCTGTTGGAAAGTAATCAAAACTTACTTTTGGGAAACTGAATTTTGTATGTGTGTATCAAAGTTCTTTTTAACATTATATCTGGGGTTTTTTTGTGCTTTCTTCTTTTTCTCCTATTCTGCAGTTACAATATTTTGGATCCTGAAATATTCTCATTAAACAATTCTGGCACTGTAGTGGTGAGAGAAGACGTAGAGAATAACATGAGAACACCAACTCTTCCTCTCCTTAAAAAGTCAGGAATGACCGAAAAACAAACTTGTAAGAACATTTAACGGGTGCACAACTGGAATCAGTTTCAACTTAACCTTTTTCTTTCTCTTAATTTCTATCTTGACCTCCATCATTAGTTCTCCACATCACCTTTGGAAAACCACTCATGCCAATTTAAAGAGAAGATGTTTCTGTATTTCAGAAGTGTCCTCTGTATTTTCTCTTTTTGGCATACCCGGTATAAAAGAAGTCATTGTCAATAATGGGGCATTTATAACAGTTCTGGGCATTGTTTATTGTATTGATAAATATGTTACTTTTTATCAAGTGGTTATTCTTTATCCTATACTTCAGTAACAAGTTTATAAATTCTAATAAATTAGTGATACTAGCTTTTGGTTTGCAGAAGCCACGCTACCTAGACCTATTAAATTCATAATATTCCAGATTATTCTAAATGCAGTGATAATTTTTATCAGTTTCTGTGGTTGTTAATTGGTCTGTAGTTTCCTTTAGATTTCCTAACAGGTCAATAATTTCTTGGGTCATTCTGTAAGACTTTATTAAAATTATAGGCTGAAGTTTATTATTATCTTTCAAATGTTAAGTAGAATAATTTAGGTTTCCTTCCCTACTGCTTGCTCTCCAGTGTTTTCCTGTGGCAGAGGCTACCTCAGGATCAATTTTTTTATCTTCTACCACTTTTACTTCAATTCTCTGTCTTTCTCATTTGACTGTTCTATTATCCCAGCTATTTTCAATAACATCCTTTGAGATTTCAACAGGAGCCAAATTGTGAAATATAGGACTTTGATTACCTCAGACGTTGGTGATAACATACAAGTCAACACAAAGTAGTCTGCTGGCCACCATAAATTCAAGAAGAAATCACATCCTCTTTCCCTTTTCCAAGGAGGTGTGAGAAAAACTAGCAGTTGAATTCCCTGGTTCTCTTTGCAACAGTTTACTTTTAGTTATACTCTTTTGTCTTGATGCTTACAAGTCACCGGGAACTGAGTAACTGAAAGTTGCTGAAAACTAATGAAAATGCTCTTTACTACCTCCTAGCCTTTGCAGCAATTCTGAATGAATGAATTTCATGAAGTGTGTAGTTTGTCATAGAGTTCAAATACTGTTTAGCTTGAAATTAGCTTCTGCCTGAAACCTATAGCTCGGATATTACTGTATCCCACTACCATGAACCTCTGTGTTTCCCCTTGGAGGATATTTGGTATTGAATAAAATATTTAAGCAATTTTGCACATGCCACAGAATTTGTCATAAATTTTCCCTTCTTCCTAACTTCTCCTTTTAAGAGGCCGCAGTTTCGTAAAGGTTCTTGGGAGCTTGCCACACGGTGATTTCTTCCTAAAACTTAGCTTCTATGAGGGTTGTGTTTTGGCTTTGAGGCTGAAAACTATTTGGTACACATTATTATTTTGCTCAAACTTTTTTTTATCCCTGCTTCTCCCAGCGCTTAAGTAAAAGCATCTTATATTTTAAATATCATAACCTTATAAATAACTTATAGATAACCTTAACATTGGCATTTCCTAACATTTAAGTATTTAGCTGCCACAGGAAAATCCTAGCTGGCTGATAATATTTTCTTTTTTTTTTTCTTGAGAACTTTAACTCATTTTTAACTAGTGAACTTTTTGTCTTCAGGTACAGATAAATCTTCTGAGCACAGCAATAAACTGAGTGGAACAGATACTCCTCGAACTCAAACAACAAATGATACAGAAATATTTGTCTCTCATTGCCCCAAAGAATACAACCAGTTTCTGTCAAATACCATTTTACTGGAGCATTTTACAAAAATCTTTTTGCATTTAAGAAGAGCAGTGGTAAGATACGCTTTCTTATTAAACATTTTATTTATTACTAAGCATTGCATTACTATACTTACTGCATTCTACGTTAAAAAACCCCACACTTCAGAAACTTCAAAAAACTTCGGTGGGAAAAAGCAATGATTTCTCATCTTCTGCAAAATGTCCAAGTACAATGTATGAAATGTCAGACATATCACCTATCATAATGTATCTTTCTATCAAACATATAATAATTTATATAAATGTTTTATTTTTCATTTAGTCTTTGTAACTTTCCTTCTCATGTTTGCTAAATCTTTCTGAAAATACTTGCAGACTTACCTTTCCCTTTACAGGTCTTAGTGAATCCCTTGGTAGTATAAACAGAAGGACCAATGATTAAATGGCAATGCAGACTGATTTCTCTTCCCATAAACCCTTCTAAAACCAAGTAAAACCACATGTATAGGTGGTGTGAATTAATTTTCATTTCTTATTCTCACACCAAAAACAACAATTAAATTATAAATCAGTGATTCTATGAAAATTTCCAAATTAAGTTTCTATAATGCTTTATATAAATTGAAATATTGAATGATCTGTTACTAAGGATGATCCATAGACTGTAATTTTGAAAGATTACTTATACCTAAGCTTTGCAATAAAAGAATGAAGCTTTTAATTTCTGTATTTCCAAAGTATGATTATATTTTGAATGATATGCATAGGTTCTTGCTCACCGTGGTGGCCACTGGACATTGCTTCAAAATGCTTGTCGAGAACTTTGGAACTATACTCAAGAATTACAATTGATTGCTAACCCTTCACATTCCCATATGGATGCATTTCCCATTACCAGGAGTTTTCTTAGGAACACCATCTGGTTGTCATTTTATTTGGCATCAGACATGATCATTGATATGATAACTGAACTACAAGCAAGCAGGTCTCTTAAGGTAAAAATTATTTTTATTAAGACAGTATATTCTTTATTATCACACCTTCAGTAGAGATAGTTTTCTTTCTCTTGCATTATATTCTGATATCTCCAAGTTATTCTCTGTAACAAGTTTTTAGAGGATTACAGTATTTTCTTATCTTTATAATTTGATTTGTCCTAAAACCAAGTTTGAAAATAACAGGTAGAATAATTTTTCTTCACTGTAGATTGTGGATCCTGAAGGCGATTTCTGCATTCCCGGTTGTTTAGGAGGTATTATGGATGAGAATGGTGGTTCTAATCTCCATCCACAATCTCCCCTGGATGATGTGAATGTGGTTGACTTGAAATGGATATGTAATCTGATTCTTAAAACAATAGAATTGTTATATGAAATGAAGAAGTGGGAAGCACTGGTACACATAGCTGTACAATTTAACATATTTACACAGTAAGTTACACCGACTCTAATAAAAACTAAAAAGCAACATTATATAGTTAAATATACCATTATTTTGCTTAATTACTATACTTTGCTTTTTTTCAGTGAGAGATACACAGAACAAGTGAGTCCTCTGCTGGTGTATGCTCAGAGGCAGCTGCTGGAAAGGATACAGCAATTCAGTGCCCCAGACAGCCATGGATCTCATTTCATAAAATATCTGTCTGATAAGGCACACAAGGTGAACCACAGATTTCTTTTTTGGGCGCTGACTCTTAATGTGAACTAAATATAGAGAAGTACTTTCACTGATTAGATTGATATGGTTTTTCATAATGTTTACAAATAGTAAATTATAATAAATTAATGAACATAATTGACTGAAGTGCATGAAAAGGCTTATATGACATGATTCTAGCAGCAGCAGAGGTCTGGGCTTGATGACCCAGAGAACATTTCTTCCATGCATAATGTACCCATTCCATACTATGAGCCTAAATGTAATTTCATGTTAGTTCTTGATGCCGCTCTTTTAACCTGAAAATATTTATTTGGATATTGCGCACTCTTTGTGATTAATTAAAATTAAATACAAAGAGATTGCTTTGTTTCTGCATTGGACCACTGCTCCTGAAGACCAAAATTTATCAAACTGAGTTAACCCAAACACTGACAATACCGATAAAAAATCTGAAAAACTTGATCACCAACAAAAAACCCCTAAGCTGCTCAGCAAGTTCCTCTCATTAAAAGCCATGGCTCTATATATTTAGTAAACTGACATTGCCACTTGGAAATTTTTCATGGAATTAGCTATTAAAAATTAGGATTTTCCTTTTTTTTAACCTAAGGTTTATTTCTAAGGAGTTTTGCTAAATTCAGTCGCATGGTTGATATTTTTAATATGTTCCTATTACTAATATAAACACAGGACTTGAAGGAGAGGGGAGAAAGTGAGGTCTGGAATTCCAAACGGGTTTGTTCTGAACCTGAACATGGGGTTCAGGAGCCACTGCCTTGCCTAGAGACAGCACACTGCTGCCCAGGGCTTGCAGGAACTCAGAAGGCACTCCTGCCTTGCGAAGGGCAGCTGAGGTGCTCTGTCTTGTCTCTCTGTAAGGCTGTTTCCTGCTGACTTCTTTCAGGCCCTGACGTTCAGAACATAGTCCTTTGTCTAAAAAAAGGGCAGCGTGGCAAACCACCACATACCTCTGTAATCTGAGCAATGTGGAAAAGTAATCATAGTTTTGAAAGACAACTTACAGAATAATGTTAGTTAATAGTAATAAGGATTGTTCAAAAAAGATGTCATCAAGTTAGAAATTTGGAGGGTATGGCTACATTTCATAATGCAGTGCCGTTCAGAGATTCTAGAACTAACTCTGAATTGGTACTTTTGCTTCTGAAGTCATGTAGCTACATCAGCAAAATAAAACGTCTGTGCTGGATTAGCCCTTTATAGAAGTCTGGAAGTTTTCTTCTCTGACAGGTTTAGACTGCTTCTGTTGTTTGGTTAGAGCTATTTTGTATATCCCTATGCAGCATTACATTGTGCTTTACAGGCAGTGTGCTCTTTAGGCATACTTACACTGACAGGTTCTTTGCAAGCATGCATTTATCCAGGCAAAGAAAGGTGGAATATTTGCTGAACATCAATGAGTTGCTCATGATTATGGCAAATACCAAATAAGATAGAAGTTTAATTCATTAACATCTAAACACTTATATGTTATATCCAATATTTAGGTGTTATGACTGCTTCACCTCTTACTGACAAGGGTACTAGTCATGGGTCATTGGTGTCTTTGTAAATCAGTCCTCTTTTATTTTGTCATATGACTGAGTATTTAGATACTTAACTTTAAGCACCAAACATTGATTTTTCTGAATATTATTCAATTATCACGAAACAAAACTTGCTTTTTAGATGAGTTGCAGAAACTACATAGGGCAGAAATTACAGCTGCCTGTTGCCCATTCTGCTAGTGAACGGATTTTTCCTGGATGCTTTTTCTATCCTGAGATGAAAAACGATTATACAGGTCAGAGCACATTTCAGTATTGCAAGTTCTCTTTTCTCCCAAACCCTTTCCTTTTTTTCATACTGGATATTTTTTTTTTGTTTTCCTCCTTATTGTAGGTCTTCCACTGTTCCTATAATCTGTTTCTTTTAACATAAACTCAGTTTTGTCTTCAAATTTTTATTCTTGATATTTTGGATGGATAGTAATGTTGTCAAGACCTTTCCCAATATATTCAGACTGTATCTGAAAGCAGAGAAATGCGGTGTCATCCAGATGCCAGATGACCTACAGTATGTTGAGTGAGCTTGGTGGTCTTGGTCCAGTTTTCCATTGGTATTGTTGGATATCCAGCAATATAGCCGGAAGTTAATGTGAACCTGCACTGTTGTCGATAGAATCAATAGAAAAACTGAAGTGAACTACAAGGTGACAAAACACCTCTTTTACGCACAGTTGTTCTTTCCAGTCAGGATTAAAATGGTATAGTCATTAATGGAAATTTTTAAAGCATAGTTCCTCATATCACACATTTATCAATGCATTGCACACAAGGCTTTGTGTTGATTCAGCTGAGGAAAGTCATTAAACAATAAATAATGCTGTATGTTAGAAGAATAGATAATATTATGCATTCAGTGGAGAGAGCATGCCAACTCACAGGTTTGGTACATAGAAACTACAGTAACTGTAGTAAATAGGATCAGCAGTTGTAGTCAAAGATTTGTTTCCAGACTTACTTCAGACACCAGAATTCAGAGCAGAGAGCTGAGCTGAGGCATGCCCAGGGCAGATGGAATTCAGGGAAAATAGATGTTATGTGACAACTAAAATGTAACATTGAAAAAGATATAAATGCTCAGAAGTGTTCCTGGTGGTTAATAATTTTGCTTTCATTCATAATCCAAAGGAAACAAAGGTGACAATTACAACAATATATTTTAGTTTTGAAGTTGTGGAATTGTTCAAATATATGTTTTGCAGGGTGATTTACTAAAAATATATATTTATGTAATGCAAAATTGTTCTCCATAATTATTAACTCCTTTTAGATCACAGTCAAGCAAAAGCCCTAGTTTATGTACCTCTTGATGTGAATGATACACTGAAATGTTTTAGAGAAACTCTACAAAAATCTAAATATCACAGCAGAGCACTGAGACACAGCAGAAAACTACTTTCATTATTTCTTGCACACACACAAGGTGAGTTAGTTATTGAAGTGTTTCTCACTTAATAAAGTGTATATGCAGTTAAAATAGTAAAGAGTGAAAGGAATAGATTTTTTAAAATTAATGTTTTAGTTGTTATTGACAATTAGAAAAAACATAGAATATAAAGTTATATATGAAATTCTGTAAGCACAAGCTCTATGCCTGATTTCCTATGATTTATGTCTCATGGTTGGATGATACATTTTTTTTCATGCAGCTGTGTCACTTGTCTGTCTGCAGCCAAACCTCTGTCAGAGGACTGACTGGCAGATCTTCCCAAGTTTATTTTCTCTAACAGAGCACATATTTTCATTTGGTTGCACTGACCAAGGAGTTATGTCCAGTGAGATAATTAGGAGGCACACAGACAGAATTGTAGCATAGAAAGCCAGATTAAAATAGGGTACACAGGAATTGTATATTTGTTCAAGTAATGTGGTGTGGAAATATTTGTGGTGCTGGAAATAGTATAATACTTTTCCAAACTAATCATATAAATCACTTTTCTGGTCTAGAAAATGCTGGAAGAGCAATCAGCAGTCATATCTCTTCAAATAGAAAGCTGGAATTTAATGTGGGAGCTGAACTGATATTTCTACCAACACCACGTGACATTTCTCAAGAAAAATTTAATTCCTCCAGTATGGTTGAGAGTAAACCAATACCACAGTCACAGCTTTCAGTAATTATCTCTTCCTATGAACAAACAATTGGTAATTTTTTTTCATAAATTTCTGTTTACAGCTAAGATGTAATATCATTCCCCCTATCTGTGTTCATCTATGTTTATTCCAGTGTTATTTTCCTTTGTCAGACAGCTATAACTGTCTGAAAGCTGGTTTCCAGAAATACACAACCTTCTTTCTGTTGATTCAGAAAATCTGCATTAGATCCTAAACAAACCACTAGTTGGTTCATAACCTCTACAGTTAACTCATCTTATGAAAAAGCATTACTCCAGTGGTGTTATACTGATTAATCCCAAATTAAAAATATGCTGTAATGTTTAGCAGATTCATTTTAATTCCATTATAGTTTTTTTTTCTAGCAAACAGACCGTTCGGATTCTGTGCTAGTTCACAGCTAAGACCACAATCTGCCTCAGAAATGACAGTAGCAGACAACTACTATGCAAAGCTGATTGTTTTTGCTCTGATATGGCTGGCTGCTAAAGTCAGTTTTCTGAGAAATTAAGCTTAAGAGATGAGTGTGTTTGTGTAAAGCACATTCAGCCCATATGGGAAGAGAAAATGGGAGGGGAATGTTGCATTTCAGTATTTTTTTGTTACCTATGAGTATGAGACCTAGTTGCTTGGCTTCCATCTTACATTCTAGTATGGCTTTACTCATACAGTTACAGCTGAGCCCTACTATCTGTTTTTGCTGTATGACAAAATAGGTGAAGTGTAGCAGGTCAACAGATGCCCTAAGTGGTTTTATTTGAAGTAAGGGATCCAGAAATGAGCCAGGGACAGTGCTACTGTGCTGTATGCAGGCAGTGTTGTTTAGCAGGGACAATGGCCTGCTTCCCAGTTTATCTCTGAAGGTCTGAAAAAAACAAAAATACAACAGCTTAGGTAAATGGGTCCATAAATACATCCTACTCTTACTTTTAAAGTCAGTAGAAATAGGAAATTGTATATTTGAAGGTAAAATATACAAGCCTAATAAATCTTTCAAAAAATATTCATGCATTTAATTACATGTGAATGCATATCTACTTCTCATGTAAAATTTGTTCAAGGTTCAGTAACTGATTTAATGATGTGACAATATTTTTTTCTAATTGATTAAAAAATAAACAACAGGAATCCTTGAAATAAACAACCAGAGAGACCTCAAGGTTCAGGGTCTACATGAACTTGGAAATCTTCACTTTTATGCTGGAAACAAAAGGTATGGAGTCATTGGATTAAAAAAGAGCATTGTTTCATTTTTTTTAATTGGCATTCATATACACTTCAACTGTCTTGTAAGTTCTTGTCCTGTCCTCAATCCATATAGCTTCTTTCATCAAACTCACTATTAGCTATATTTTGAGAGGCTTTTTTTCTAGAAATTGTTTATTTTTCTTAGCTAGCTAATTGCAATTAAGCAAATTAATTAAGCATCTCTATGTGTTTTTAAGAAGTAATATCTATTGCTTGACAATTTGATTTTAGTATAAGTCCCAATAAGTCTGTTGACCAGGAATGGTATCTTTTTGTGTTGTAGAAACTGTATTTCAGTTTTTGACCTAATCAGAATTAGTTATATCTCAGGCAATAAAGGTAAAATGAAGCGAGTCTTATCTTCCACTTTGGAAAATGTCAGCAATATGATGAGAATGTTTTTTATGTGTTACAGAGCTGCTTTTAAATATTGGTGTCAAGCCCTTGATGAAACACTCAACATTGCTGATGCTCTTAACAACTGGCAAGAGTTAGGTTTTCCAAAAAATGCTGCAGACTGCTTCGCAGTTGGAAGATCGACTGATATTAGTCAGAAATTTCTTTCTCAGGCTGGAGTCTGGGGATGTTTACATGCAGCAGTCCTAGTGGCTAAGATAGCTCAGTAAGTATTTTATCTACATATGTATTTCTTTCATATTTTAAATAAATTGCTCATTTGGGACAGTAAGCAACTTGAAATTAATTTAAAAACACTAACGAGTTGCTATAAAAAAGACTCACCAAAAGCAGAGAAATTTTTCCTTTCAGGAAGAAAGTCGATCTTTTGGAGAATATTGTTTGTTCCCTTTTCTGGAGTGCTCATCTTTGATCATAATTGCATCTATATATTACATGGAGAGATCATTGAAATAAAACAAAATGATAAAAAGTCATAAGTGCAAGGATTTTACAGTCATATTGATTTTCAATTGAAATATCACATCTCCCAAGTCATTGCACGTATTAAATATTAATGTATCTTGAGGGCAGATTTACTGCCTAAAGTACTCATTTTCTGGTGAATTACAACTAAATGAAATTTGAATTACTGTATTAAAGTCTACCATTAATAAATATTTCTGTCCAGTACTCCTTGACTGCTGGTAAAACACTATAGATGTAATTCTGAGCTGTTCCTCAATGTATTGTACAATATAAAAATGTACAAAATATACGATTTAGAAATACCTAAGCCAGCTCTAAATGACCTTAGAAGCATTATACCCATGAAAGGGCAGAGCTTCATCCGAGTAAACTCTCTTACCTGAGAAGCAGGTCATATTAATAGCACTGTAAAATGTCTGTAAACCAAGGTAGCTTTGAAAGTATTAGCATGGGTATTTCAGGATGAAACGGCATTGCCACACTCAGAATTAGCACCCAAGAGGAAAAGGAGTGAGTTTAAGTTGATTCTGAAACACAGGTCTTCTAATTCTGAGCTGTGGTGCAGTCTCAGGTCCAATTAGGCAAGACCCAATCCCTAGCTGCTTTTACAGGTGCTTGTGGCACATATTTGCTGCACTGTATACTATCCCTTTACTGCTAACATGTCCATTCCAAATCCTGGCGGGGATCTGGAGGGAGCTATCCTCTCGGCTTCTCCCTCAGGCAGATCTTTTCTATTCCGATCTGACCTTGGCTGTTAAACATCTTTCCCTTGAGTTGCTCTTTCTAGAGCAACTTAGTCTCAGCCTGTAAAATGTAGATTAAAGGATTCTAATATTGTATTAAAGACTTCTAATATTGCAGATCAGAGGAGTACCCTGCTACCAGGATGGTTTAAAGCTCTGATGAGGTACTGTGTGGGATTCATTTAATCTAGCTAGACACCTACCATGTGACAGTCCGCATGTGCTAGTTATCTTAGGCTTCCTTTATGGAAAGAAATACAGTTTAAAGTGTGAGTTGCTTGACCTGCTTTATCTTTCTAGTTTTGTATGAGATGAATTTTGCACTTAGATTGCCGGTTTACCTTCTTTAACTTTAAAGAGAATCTAGACAATTCCCTTTGTCTAGGTATGTCTTTGGTCAAATGCTTCTTTCATTACATGGCATTGCTGAGCACCTATCTACAGAACAGGCAGCTGTTTTCCAATATGGAAACATAGATTGTGTTAGTATCATTATTATATTAGATTAAAAAAAAATTCAATAATTTATATTGATGGGCACATTCATATTTCTTATTATTTGTTGTACTTTAGGTATATAACAACATCAAAGATGAGATTAAGAACTAAATACTGCTATTTTTCTGCTATACTTTTTAAGGTAAGAATACAATTTCAGTTAGAATTCATGAAGTTGACAAACTGCTTCTAAAATTTAAATCTCAATAACCCTCTATTAAAATATTTCTCTTTTCATTTTGATTGTAAAGGAAAACTGGAGATCAGAGGTAGTTGACAATTTATGCACATTAGATCAGATGTTTTTATTCTCTATTTTTTAGTATTATTCCTGTATGATAGCCTAAAAATTATCACTTCAATAAGAGGCTAGTGTCTCAGAGAAATAATGAAATACTGAGAAGTGAAGATGGCTAAAATATTTGTCAGTCAAATATATTTTTCTTCTCCTGAAGTGTTCTGCTCAGGAAGAGCTGGATGGCATCAACAATAGCAGAGTGCTCTCTGTCAGATCTGTATAGAGTCGTCACAGATTGTCATAAAATTTCAACCAGGAGAACAGACTCTTTAGAAAAAGAAATTTTTGAATCTTTTTTAGCATTGAAAGATACTGGTTTGTAATACTGAAATCTCAGCTCTATAAGAAGTTTGCTCTAAAAATAGAGGATAGTCAAAATGATTCAGTTTCATTTACAAAGAAAGTAAGATCATTAAAACTAAGTTTGCAAACTTTCAGAAACCAACTATAGAGGAAAAAAGGGTTTCAGTTTACTTTTAAAAGGAAGTTTTAAGATACGAGTAGCAAAAGTGATACAGGAAAAAGAACTGCAAGTATTCTGCCAGTCATAGTCTACTGGGATCAATGCTTACTCATCCCAGTGCAGCATCAGGAAGTTGGCTGGCTTCTTCCAAAACAAACCAATGCCACTTTCTAACATCTTGTGCCAGCCACGGTTGTGACTGTGTGACCTGTGCTAGGCCATGTTTAAAAACTTGTTAAGTTGAAAAAACAAAGGTAAAGGAGAATTTTTACTAGCTTCTAGCACTGTAATTGCTGGTAGTACAAAGCTGAACAATTTTGATTCCTCCTTTTGGCAGAAATAGTAGTAAACATTTGTTCCAGTTGTATAATGGTAGAAATAATTGTGACTTGACTGAAGAGGGTCTGATATTAATTGGGATAGGAGCAGCTTGCAGGGTGAATGTCTTGAAAAATATAATCAATTACTGTCACTGTACCTTGCGAAGTTCAAGCCCATAATTTGTTCCTTGATTTGGAAAGCTTTTATAACCTTATTTAAATTCCACCTCTGGTATGGGCTTTAGGCTTGTTAATATCTCAGATCTGAGTATGCAAATGTATATTCCTCTAGCATATCATCACTAATTACAAGACAAACACAACTGGGAAGGAATATCTGACATCAGAGACAGTGTTAGCACTCCTCCCTTTTTAAAGGAGGAATATTTAAGTTACTTCCTTAAAGTTCAAATCAGTTTTAAGTTATATGATTTAAGGTGCACTAGCTGACCTAGTTAAAGGTGGAACTAGGGTGGAACTAGCCTTTAACTGGCCTTAAAATCAACAACTCTCCCAGAAATGACGGTTGAGGTGATGGCAGGGCAAGGACTTAAGGCTAAGTAAAATCAAACTAGCTATCTTAGCTTGTGGGGAAAATAAAAAGATTTTTCTTCTGATGGAAGACATTTTCCATGAAATATCTTTGGACTGGTAAAGAAATGTTTGAACACATCCCCAGAATCATCTCAACAAATGTTTCCTATGCATTTTCCTTGATTAGGGAGATGTTTGAATAAATTATTAAGTTCTTTCTGTCTGCTGTTCAGAGGCTTATCCTAAGAATTATCTAAGAAGTCTTTGTGAGAATCCCTAGCAATTCATTAGGTTTTTTCCAGTGCTTCCAGAGATTTATTTGGGATGCCTTGACTTGGAATCTGAGAGAAACACCATTGGCTTTTTAGGAAGATTTTTTGTTACTCGGGGAGTACTTGCTGAGGAATCTTTCATGATTATTTTTCTGCACCTAGATTAGTTTTTTTCTTTTGCTTGTTCTGTGAAATACTGTCCTTAGACTATTTACAGCCTGGGTTTTTTTCTCCATCAAGTTCACAGATGAAGCATCTTTTCTAAAGAGATTTTTCATGGTTTTGTCTGGAAACAACTGGATACTTCAGACATTGACTGAATTTCATTTATGAAGTCATTTATGAGTCTCAAGGGTTGGAGTTTTATTGTGTTTCACTAATGCCTATACATCTTTTCACAAGTAGTTCATTATTATTACTTTCAGACCCTGTTTAGAGCTTCTCTTCCACATCCGACATCTGACTGTGACTTTGCACAATATGAAACAAATGTGCTTATTCCTGGTATCGACTTGTTCTCTGATCGCTACAGAGCTGACATCTCTACTGTAGTTGCAAGTCTGAATTTCCTTATATTTGAACTACATTGTGCTAAACAAAATTTAATAGTAAGTATTATCTTTAGACTCTGGAAATTAATTTTAAGACATCAACTCTAATTTTTTTGTGTGGGTGTACTTAGGAGATACCTCAGAAGCTCTAGCAAAATACCTGTATGGTTAGGTTCTGTGGCACTGAGATAGAGGCAAGGTATAGCTTGCTGCCTACAATTTTTAGAATATACAGGGTACTTGTTTATTCAGGAAGATGACAATACATGGTCCACTTAGCTTAGGCACTTTAGAGGAAATTTCCTAGTATATACAGTTTGAAATACACTGTACTGAGAATTACTTTAAATGCAGTATGTCCAGAATGCTTTCAATAATTTTACTTTCACATTCAGTAAATAGAAGTCCCTTCTGCCTTTGTCCTTTTCATGTTCTCTTATTCTTCTGTATGGAGTGTTTTTACAGCTTCTCTCTTATGTTGATGATGTGCTTATTTCCTCCATTTGATGACTGACCACTTCCACTTTAATCCAACTTCGTTCAAAGGTGCAGTGCTGTACTTGGGAATAAATAGATTGAATTGCTTACTAGTACTGAAAAAGGTGCAATTCTACCTCTGTTCCTCTTTGGTCCTGTATGGTCTAACAGATTTTCATGTCAGGCGATTATTGTATACCTCTATAAATCAACTCGCAGCATGACAGAAAACTCCCCAGCAGAAAAAGTAGATAGTTTTCTCCTGCTTTAATGAGTTGAATCCACTTATGGAAAGGTCCTGCAAGTGGCAGAGCTGGGGCAAGGGAGGGGAAAAGATAGCATAGCTGGTGGCAGGGGAGTAAGAAAAGGTTAGGGAGTAGAGATGGAAGAGGGGTTAGAGAGGCAGAGGCAGCAAGATGTTACCCCTTTTTTGTCAGCAAGCCATTTGTTGGATTGATTTCTTCTGGAACTTCAGGCTAAGTGTCTGTCTTACTTCCTGTTGGTGCTTCTTCCCATCCTACTTTACTGGAGTTCACGTTGTTATTAAGCTTTGTCTAACTGCCCTCACTGTGGGAGATCAAGTGAGATCAAAGAGCAGATAGTTACCTGTAGGCATGGACACTTAATTTGACAGCTTGCTTCACATGGCCATGCACATCTTTTATTCTTTCTGCACTTGTACTAGCAGAATATAGATCCAGGTCATAGATCATGGTCAAAGCAATTGCAGTTTCAGCAGGATGAGAGCTTCATTTCCACTGAATGCTTAATGTGTGGGAATGTTTTGGATGGTGGGCACTAAGTTGATTTGACACTTAAATCAAAATACATCAAGATTCAAGTTTTATTAAAAATAAGACTTCAAAGACTAATTTTGTTGAATTACTTCAAATATCAGTTGGAAACTGTATGGGTACAATTAAAACATTTGCCTCAAGCATCTGTAATCCAAATTCAGAAGTATTAAGCTACTTTATGAAAACTAAAAGTGCATTTGGCAAAAAAGTAACAATGCTGTTAGCATTTTCCAAGCTCGGGGACATTTTAAAGTGAAGAAAAATGTAAAAGCTGAACAGTAATTAAATTTTGGAAGTTCTTTCATTTTTCAATAAACAAAAGGAAAGAATCTGGTTTTTCTGAAATATTATATAATAATAAATACAGCATTTGTATACTTTACTAGAACTCAGTTTTAAAATGTTTTTGTTAGTTGCCCCTGCAAAAACTTTCAATTTGAAATGAATGCAAAGAAATTTGTCAATAAGCCTTATCAACATCCAGTTTATTTTATAATTGGTATCATCTCACTTAGTTGCAGGACTTCATTGTGTTTATTTTATAAAGCTTACAGAATACTATTATTCTGTTAGTTATACTGAAAAAATTATGGCATCAAAATGCAGACACTTTTAGAAATCCCTTATATCAACATCTTTCCAGTAGGTTTACTCACTAATGGTATAGTAAAAAAACCCACCTTGAGCACAGAGAATAATTTGGGGAAACTTCACTTTCTACATTGTGAATCACATGTAAGATAGTATAAGTGGTTAGCTTTAGCCAGCTGAAGAATTTTGAACATATTCATCCTTCATAGAGCATAAGAGAAGTAGTGGTGATACGTGGCAGTGAAAGCAGTACTCCTATATTATCTATGCATTTGTGATATAGAATTGCAATGTACATTTCTGTAATTGTACCCTTTATAACATTTATAACTAGATGAACTAATATTTTCCTACAGATTTTACCATTGTTCACATTATACCAATACATTGTTTCTGAGATTTGTAAGGACCCAGCTAAATGTATTGAAGGAAGAATCTTCAAGGTAATCAAACAAACTTTCTTTTTATCACAGCACATTTTATTTCAGATAAACTTTTCACTTCTTTGTTAAACGTAGTCGATTAAATATTTCTTCATATATCACTGCTATGAAAAGTAATGCTTTAAAGTTCAGCTGTTGCTTAGTGTTTCTTAGCAAAACAGATTGTAGAATAGGACTACTTTCTAAATGCAATTATTATTTATATTCTCAATTTTAGTAGGATGTAGCATTATTTATACAATATTACTGTTAATGTCCTACAGAGACTGTTAAGTACTTCCATCATTTCTTTCTACTCTCCATTTAACAAGCACTCTCCTTAAAGATATGATCAAGATTTTCCCTCTTAGATCCAAACTTTTTACTTGGTATTTTTTATCTTGTTCCACCATTCTTTTAAATGTTTTCTTAAGTGCAAAACATAAATGCCTTTTTGTTCACAAAATTCACTTCTGGATTTGTTATCAGTATCATGGTGGAACCAGGTTGTCAGACTTCGGGGAACAGACTTTTGTCATTTCACTAATGTTCGCTTGTTGGTTTTGTTTTGTTTTTTTTTTAATCCCTTGGGGTTTTTTAAAGGAATCTAACTTGTAGTAAGAGTCGAAGTATTATTGGTTTTAGACATTTCCAGGAAATGCTGATACGGGTTAGGGAAAGTAGATGAGTACTACGAGACTAAGACGAGTAAAATCTATGAAACAGATTTTGATAAGGGGCTGATCTTGGACTGACACTCAAAGCTCTAACCAGATGAATTTAGTTCTTTTCCTTTGTCAGGAGCAAGTTTTGAAGAATATGTTTTTGGGGTTTTTTTCATTTTTGTTTTTAAAAGTGAAAGACCCATCTTTGAGATTTCATTTATTTACTATAAAAGGTAAAAGATTTCTTTCCATTGAAGAACATTCTCCATCAATGTACTATTCCAGTAGCCAAATCTACTTGAAAATTACCTTTGATTACATTTTATTTTGAGCAAAAAGAATAATTTAAAATTACTTAAATCAAAGGCTCTGTTATTTTTTCACAGATTAAAGTACTTACAGATATAGGATTTTTTATGGAGGCCTTTCATGAACTGTCTTTGCTTAACTGTGGAGAGAGAATTCCATGGAAAATACCTGCAGGATACAGAAAAATTGAACAAATGAAGGTAAACACCAGTAAAGTAGAACATTGAACTATAACACTCAATTCTCTTCATGAAACTGCACATACTCCACGTCTGCAAGTTATTACATATTCCTAAAAAATTCCTAAATTTCTTTCAATAGGCAAGTCAAATAGTAGGCATTGAATGACATTAATTTCTCCCACTGAACAGCAGGAACAAAAATAAATTTTGAAACATACGTGCTGTCTGTTTTATACAGTGAGTAATGCAGATAATACTGTTGAAAAAAGAATATGTCATTTCATATGTGGACATAAAAATTATGGATAGAGTTCTGGCCCCATTAATGGCAAAATTCCCACTGCTCCAGCGAGGAGCAGGGCAGCTGAGGGGCTGCCGGGGGAGCCCCCAGCCCAGGGCATCGGGCACCTCTGTGGGGCCGGGGACAGGCAGAGGCTGGGCCGGGACATCAGCCTGCAGGTAGAGGTCAGGATCAGGCCTGCTGAAGAGAACTGGGCTCAGACACAGCCCCAGGATGGCCGCACAGGGCCGTGAGGTCTGGCTGAGGCTGGGCCGGGATCTGGGCCCACGGCTGGGCCCGGCTCGGGCAGCCCGTGGCAGCGCAGGGCTGTTGGGAGCTGTAGACTGGCCCTGCTGTGGCGTTGCTGGGGCGGGGGCTGATGGCCCTGGGGGGCTGACATATGGTCCTGGGCTGTAGGCAGGGTGGGGGGAGCCCCAGGAGATGCTAGGCAGTGAGAGCTATTGGTGCCCTCAGAGCCTTGACAGTCACGTCACCCCAGGTCAATCTCTTTGATTTTCTCCATATCTAAAGCCAAGCAGGGATCTTACCTTGATCACTAATGTGCTACAAGGTTATGAAGCTATTGACAATTGACCTGGGCTTCTTTGTCTTACCTGTGAGCATACCTGTGCAGGCAGATACAGTCCAGAGCTATCGGGTAAGCCTCCCCCATAACAATTATGTAGCCTTTCCCTGTTTTCCAACATGTACCAAAATAATCTAATCAGTTATTGCTGGACGGATGTAATCAAGGTCTCTCTTATCTGAGTGGTGCTTTTGGATAGGTGTCACCCCATGACAAAGTATGTCTGCCAGCACTAGGGAGCTGGACTGAACATGTCATAGAAGACTAGTGAGACAGGTAGGGACACCCCTTTTAACAGCAGTGTGGATTTAACTTGATTGTACAGACACATTCTATACATGCAATGGGATGATATTTCTAACCTGGTGATAATTACAGGCTGGTGCTGAAAGGGGAATTCCTAACCCACCTCCATGACTTCATATTTGCTTCCTTTACCCTGTGTTGTAGACAGTGAAGCTGGCACTGCAGAGCAAATTGAATTCAATGAGGTGATTTGAAGGGAAATTTCCTCCCTCCGACCTCCCCAAACCCTGAGAGGGAGTTTCCAGCTGACCCATGGCCTGACTGTCCTTACCCTGCAGCCTCACAATGGCTATAAGCAGCACAGAGCAGCAGTATCTTTTTTGGCAATAGCCAACAAATCAATGTCTAAGCGAATTAATAAGGGAATAATTACAATTACATTTATGATAGGACATCAAATGTTTACATTTCAAAAACCAGAAATATGGACAAGCACTCCTCCTAGAATAACCTGCAGTGGTACTAGCTTTTAAATGAAACATGAACTTAAAAAGTAAAATGAAAATATTTATCAAAAAAGGTGACCTTTTTGATTTGCCAATGACACTTTCATACTAACTGCATGGGAAGATAAGAAACTGAAATCTAGTGATTTTCCTCAGAGCACAAGCTACATTACATTCTTAGTAGGTTGAGCCATAAAGACTTACCAGCATCCTCACTGGAGTTGGTTCTGTAAAGCTCCCCTGTTCATGGCTACAGTAAGGAATGCATTTACTCCTTACTGATGCTAGTCAGGTTAAAATGCATCTTTAAATCCTTTCCTTAATTTGTATGTTGTCTGAAGAGGTCACAGAGTTAGGATGTGGTCTGGTTGATTTGTCACTTGTCTTTTTCTAACTGGGTTCACAGCTGAGTGTTCGGGTGAGCAGCAGAGGAGGTTCAGCATTAGGTCTCTGGTTAGGGTGTGATGCATGTAGAAGCTAAGTGATTGCTGGACTTTTGCACAGCTCTCAGAATAAGAAGGACCCATGTGCCAGGGAATGACAGAGGTGATAGAGGTCTACATCTGGAGTATAGAGTTAATAAAAGAGTTAATAAAAACCACATAGAATTCAAGTGACAGTTGTGTGTAGAGCTCTCAGTTATGACGAAGGCTGGAAATGATCTTTACCTCTGCCTTTTCCTTCCCCTCAGTATATTGATTTGTCTCCTGGTGAAAAGGTAAAGGGTTTTTGAGCAAGGACTAGAATTAGGGTTAGGGTTCAGTTCAGAAAATTGAAGCACACATAAAAGAAGAAATAGTTTTTAGAGCCCTCAAGGAGGCTGAGGTCTCAGGTTCATCTTGACCTGTAGCTGTTGCTTTCGTTCCATTCACAGATCTGTGCTCTGGTGAATAGCAGAGGAGGCATGTGCTAAGTCTGGAGTTAGGTTTGGGATTCGGAAATGTAAAGAACATAAAGGCAATTGATGATTGGTGTCTATAGAGCTCCTAGAATTTGGAAAAGGATTTTTGCTGGTTTATGCCTTTTTCTCCCTTTGCTTCAAGCTGAAAAATCCTGGTGAATGGCATAGGAGGTGTAGGGATAGTTCTGGGTCTCAGGTTATGATTCAGAAATGTAAAGCCTGTAGAAGCCAAGTAATTGTTGGTATTTTCAGAGCCCTCAAAGTATAGTTGGAAATGCACTACACTTGTCCGCTGCTCTGCTAACTCACTTATTTTATACTCATATTGTAACGCATCATTACTTATTTTTGGTTTTGTCCATTTTACAGGCCTTACAAAAATTTGACTCCTCAAAATCTCTCCTGACTGTTACAAATTTACAGGTAAAAAAAAATCTGAAAGAGCTAAAAATTTTATGCTAGACATAAATATTTATTTCTCTGGCCTCAGAGATTTTTTGGTTCAGAAAATATGCTTGTTATTAGTAAAAACTAGTAAATAGAAAAATATTCTCCTCAACAGTTTACCACTTCCTAAATTTTAAATTTTATGTCTGACCTCTCAAGGGAGAGGCAAGTACCATTATCACCATTTTTCAGATGGGAGACCTAATAGGTACAAATCTGTGACTTGTCTGTGCAAAGCATACTAGTAGAATTATTCAGGTTTTGTCATGACATGTAGGGTCTGGTGTTTATCCTGCTAAAATACCGAGAACATCAGTCATGTAGCCTTATAATGTCTATGAATCAGAGCTGTCTTCATAGGTTTGTCCCAATTCAGATTGGGATTGAAGTCCATTTCTGGGGAAAAAAAAAAGGTGAATGTGTAAACCAGTTAATGAACAGTCATTTCTGATTTTAATTAAAATCCCATGTTCATCAATGACTTCTGTTTTGTTTTTCAGTTTTAATAATTTTCTTTCATTTGCCCTGTCACAGATCCATTGAGCCAGTAGGGGTAAATGTTAGCAGAATGGAAAAGAAGCTGTACCAAAAAACCAAACTGATAAAGTAGAAAAAAAACCACTTTTTCCTCCACTTTTCTCTCTTTTGTTTACAGTAAGCTTGTGTGTCTCCTACAACAGTTGATATTAGAAGACAGAAATGAGATGTCTATCTTGACAGCTTTTGATCTCACTAGTTTCAGATTTATTTTGAAGTTGTGCTTTATCTTGAGCTTTCGATTTGAACACTTCACAGTCTATATGTGGCTCTTATTGGTCTCCTTATGATTTTGCAAAGCTGTGTAGACTTTCAAGTTCTAAATTTATTAATCTAAAGTGAGGATATTAAACTCAAGATAAAACAAGGTTGCTATAACAAATAACAAAAAGATTCTGTGAAATACGCTAGAATGGTCTGATACAAGAATTTTTTCCTTGCTTAATCTTTCTACTTAGGGTGAATTGTAACAACAGACTTTCCTTTGAGTTGAGATTTCTGAACTACAGATTTACCTACATATTTTTTGTGACCACCTTAGCTCAAAGAGTGCTATGGACAATGCAGAAAACTAGAACTCACACAGAGTAATAGCTGTAACTTCATAGATGCACCTTCTACTGGAAAACTGGTCACTGAGGCTGTAGCAGTAGTGCTACTAAGGGGTGAATTAAGTTTGGAAAGGAAAATAGCAACTCATCCATAATGGCTAAGAGCATATTACTAATATTATTCATGTTAATTGTTGATAAACAACATTATTAATAAAAGCAGAATATGCCTTGAACAAGAAAAATGTAAAATCTGTCGTTTCAAATAGTCCCAATTGTTAACTTTCTTGTAGGTACTGGAAGATGTATTTAATTGGAGTCTGTCTTTAACAATGGTGCCGCTGTGCAACCAACAAATTATGAATAAATTAACCTTAGCCAAAATGCATTTCATCATTTGCCTTTCTGCCACAATAAATAATATACCTGAAAAAGTGGAAAAACACGTCTATTCTGTTGATAACAACGGCTTGAAGGAGCCAAGCAGAATTACAGCATCAAATGTAAAAGGTAATTATAAGGGTGGTGGAAAAGTGCATTTATTCTGCAACTTGTTTCAAGCATAGTTTTTCCACTTTTAACTGCATATACGTTAATGTGTCATATTATAAACAATATTGATATTAAATGTTTCTGGAAAAATCAGTCATTATTGAAATAATAAGCATTAAGATCTTTCAAGGTTTTTTTACCTAATATCTCTAATACTATTAGAGCTGTATTCTATTCTTCCTCACTTATTTTGATATTGAAAGTCCCAATTATAAATAGAGAAAAAAGGGGCATACTCTTCAAATTACTAAGAATGCTTTGGTTCTGTTAACTGAAATTTCATCTGGAATGTATTTGACAGTTGCTGCTGATAAGGATGCAAGACAACAGGAACAAAGAGGCACAATGGTGCAGCTCGTTGACTGTAAAGATGAATTAAATATGGCCATGCTGAAGGTAATTTTGGTTTTTAAGAAAAAAGGCTTAAGAAACTGAAGATTGTTCCAAAAACATTGCTAATGATTTCAGTGTAACAGAAATTATGATAGGAGGATGGCATGAATAAGGGGACTAGAAATTTCTGTTTCTCATCTGAGTGTAATCTTACAAGCCATACATAAGTCCTGGCGGTTTGGTGCAGTTTTTCAAATGGTCTAGTTTATGCTATATAAATGTCCATGGGAAATATTGTCACAATCAGATCTCAGTACGACTGTTTCAGCAACAAGGGTAAAGACTGAATGGGATTTCCAGGATAAAATAATCTCCTTTCAGAGGGTGGCACCTGTAGAACATGTCAGAGACTCTTGGATGGGGCAGTATGCTCTACAAATAAATGGAAAACCATTCTCTACCATATGTGAAATGTCTCAAATTTTTCATGTTCCTCTTTCTGATACTTTATTTTGGAGAAAACATACCACAGCTTATTAGCTTCTTTGTTTGAAGGGGTTTTGTTTGGTTGGTTGGTTTTGGTTTTAGTTTTTGTTTTGTTTTATTTAATTGAAAACTTCATGCTTGGCAGTTTCACATCACAAAACAACCAAAACTGAGGGCTGACATAGTCTACTTTCAGAGGGGTCTTCCACTTTGGAAGTATCTACTTTTGGCCATTGTTACAAACAAAGTAAAGTACAAAATACATGTGGAGAAATGGAGGACGATTTTGTATGGTAGTTGGTATATGCCATACGCTAGAAACTTGAAAGTTTTAGTATATCTTGAAAATGACTTGAAAACAGCATCTAGAAAATAACTAAAATAGAAATGTTAAATTAATTTGAATGGAGTCGTTTAAGAGACATAATATATTTCTTACCCTTCTGATTTTTCTTTAACCATTCTATTCTTTGTTTTTTTTAAGTCGAGCTCTGAATTCATTGAGGAAACTGATCAAAAAAAGATATTGAGTGATACAAACCTTTGAATTATTTTTTAATTCTGCTGAAATCTCCACAACTGAGATTTTATTTAAAAATAACTTTCTTTTGGATTTGGTTTTCACAGCTTCTTACAGCTTTGTTTGTCAGAAAGACTGTAAATTACAGTTGCACTTTCAGGATACATACTGCACTCAAGGATCTGTCAAAGTATACATAGAAAAGAATGTAATACTTCT
>WAAD01007743.1:51071-72884 GCA_013389945.1 Fregata magnificens
AAAAGGCATATTGTATTCAAATTGATTTGTTTTAGGGTGCAGTGATAGTAGGCTGTAACAGAATAAAATACTTCTAAAGAAACTTTTTATTTCTTTCATTACGTTTTGAAATCATACAATGCTGTGTTCTTCTCTAGGGGATTTTATTGACAGAAGCTGAAGAAAGTCTTAGCCATCTTGTGCAGAAAATACAGGACAAATATGATGGGGAGGTATCTCGGTGTTCTGCTGAAGATTTAGAGGTTCTTATTGAGGCCAAACTTCAGCTTGCTGCTATTTCTCAGCAAAGACATCAAGCAGCTTTCAGGTAAGTAATACTATGAACAACCTTATGTTGCACAGCCTTGACTACAGAAAATTACAAAAAATATCCAGCAATTTTGTCTTTGAATCTTTATGTCTACATTAATGTTCTAAATCTTAGTAACCAGCCATAACAACCCTACTAGTATATCTACAAATCTAAGTTACACTGGCAATTCATTTTTTGTTATTGCTTTATTTTACTTTTTTAAAAGATCATCAGTTATTGGCCTATGATTTCTCTATGAGGTGTTTTTGTGATAGTGTTATACAAAATTGAAGAAAAAGCTGCAATGTTCACTGTTTTTGTTAAAGTAAAAGCCTGGATATGTTAGGTCATGCATTTTTTATAATTTTAAAGTGTACAACAGAACACTAATGTTATCTCTGAACTACTGAATTCTACGTTGTCCTAGAATGCCCTGTGTTACTGTCCTAAAAGAACATTTCCTCTTGATGTACTTATTGCTGTCAAATTAAAATGTTAAAATTATAGTTTTTAAATTATGTTTATTAAAAAGCATTGATGTAATGTTTAACATATTGGAACAGATTTTAGCAGGCATTATTTACAATGTTAGTGATAGTGTGTAAAATACTGTTGTATTTACATGATCTGCCAGATATTTTCTCCAAATATTAATTTCCAAATTCCGTGATTTTTTTGACGTTCTGATTTCTTTTGGAGCACTTCATGAAATTGCAATTGTCCTGTTCTTTGAATATATGGGGCATACAGAAATATATTAACTCTTTGTAGATTTTAAATTATGAACATTGTTTTGATCTTTTAGCTAGGAGGATTCTTCTGTTTAGCATATGTGTAATTTTAAATTAATTTGTATAAGAAGGATAATAGTTTAAGAATACATCATTTTTATTAACGTTAAGCTCTTTTTATCTAATTTTTTATTAGGTTGAAAAGTCTTTGAGGGTACAAATTGTTGACTAGAGATGCAGCATATAGAGGTGTAGCACTGTCACTTGCCAAACTATATTGAGATTACGTAGAATGTAATCAATATTTGTAACTTTTGTTAGGTCTAAGCTGACTAAACACACCAAAATCATTACATTAAAACTGACATTATATTAAGCACCAAGCAAAAAGGAAAATTAACATTTTTTTATTGTTGGAATACTGGTGAGGATTGCTGTAACACCCTTACTGATGAAGTGGTAGGTGATTCAGCTGGCCAACAGATAAACAAGTCTCAATGGATTTTTTTTCCTTTTTACCCAATGAACAAAAAAGAAATATTTTCTTCTATGTCAGAAGCAAACTATCTTCCTTCTCGCAGCTGTCTTACGTGAATAAACAAACCTCCAAATGAGATAGCCTTTAAATAGCACAATTCCTTTTTAGCTGCTATGGTACAGCAATAAAAAAATAAACAATGACAGGAGCTTCACAGTGCTGTATAGACTATTGAACTGAAAACAGTAAGAGTACTGCGGCATGGTCTTTCACCCGGGTTTTGTTTATATTATTTTAAAAGATAGAAGTTTCCCAAAACTTCAGATATTAGGACTGTAATAATTTAGTAGTAATGTCATTAGTGAAGATGTGAAGTAAGAATTTGTAGGCTATTTGTGGACAATTCTCATCATCAGATATTAATCTATTTCAGTGCCTTTTGAATTAGATTAATTTACCATAAATTTGTCAAAGAGAAAACAACAAATCACTGGACAGTGACCTCATCGTGCTTTTGAGTGCCGTGTGGATTTTATAAAATTATCATATTAGTAACTAAGGACCAGTATGCAGACTTATGAAATATCCTGTGCCTAAACCCGGTTTAGCTTGATACTAGGCTTGGTAAAACCAGTATTAGTGGAGTTCTGACCCAAACTTTCTCACCCTGCTAAACTGATTCCAGTATGCAAGCCATTTTTAGTGCAGGACCCTTCTTTTTGACATGCAGTTATATCCTGGAGTGTAGTTTCTCTCTTGGCTTATAACTTGTCTCAGATTGAAGAAACTTTTTTAGAGTATCGAGGTTCCAATGGATGTCAAGAATTTTATGGATCATTTTTTGGGACTCTCAAATTTTTGCTGGGTGTTTAATGGGCCTTATATATTGATAGTGGTCAGATAGCAGGAAAAAAACCCTACCAACAAACAAAGGAAGGGTTTGGGTTTTTTCAACCTATTTTACAATTTTATTGCACTGCCATCCATGGAAACTGCTGATATATCTGCCTCAGATACAAATGAAACATTCCTTCAGACAGCTGAATGTTTCCTGCCTGCCAGCCTAGAAATCAAACTTTGCATGATATTACAGAAATTCATCATTTTTTTCCTTTGGCAAAATGACTTAGTGGTGAAATTGTTATAGTCAGCTGTACTTTCCTATTTTGATCATCTTGTCACTTTCTGATTCAGCTGATGAAAGGATGTGTATTTTGTCAAGGGAAATATATAGACACATCACTCTTGTTGACAGCAGAAGAGGGTCACAAAAATTTCATCAAGGGAAGCTTCTACATTACAGCCTCTGTCTTGCAAAAAAATTGTGCCTCAGAATAAGTTTATGTATAGGACTAGTTCCACTGATCTCAAGAAGAGTACTTACATGGTGTCCCCCCTAAGTATGTGAGGTTTTTAGTTACCAAATATGTGCTTGTCTGCTTATGTGAGTACATTACTGCTTAAAACAATACATATATGAACCTTTGGGCTTGTGGTCTACATTTTACTCATGAAATTTATATGTAAGCATGTAGGTAAAAATGGCCTCATTTTCAGAATTGCTAAATGTTGAGAACAGCAGTTAACTGGAGGTAGTGGTGCTCAGGAAGTTAGGTTAATATTCCTTAAAAGCCTGTATATACTCGTGGGTGCTGCATCTTCTCCAACTCATTGGAGAAATCTTAGCCATAGCATCTCAAACAATGTTTTGAAAAATGTCAGGTGTTGCTATAATTTTAACTTTGATGCCTGGTTTCAGGGGAAAACTCTTCTTAATGAAGAGAAAGAAAAGCAGTCAGGATATTTCATTGCATTATCCTTACTGTCTCTTTTGCTTTTATAAGCAAATTCTGTTTCCTCTTTTCCATTGTTAGAGAGAAGGTTATCATCAAATTCAACATTGATTTATCCTGGTTTCATTTTGTTGAATGAAACTGAGGTAAAGGGATGATGAAGGAGATTCATAAGGATTGAATTCTGAGAGCTGAAAGGCAAGATATTAACAGTTTTGGTTCTCATTGTTACTTTGGGGTCTATTTGTACTGAACTGGTGTAATTCATCCAGTTCTGCATCACAAAAACAGCAAGCAGGATAGAATCAGAAATGACAGGAAGACTTTTAACTACCCTCTTATCTCTGGAGGTTATCCATCCTGTCGTTAGATACATGTTGGCAGAATAATGTGAGTAATTTCAGAGTATTGCTGCTCTTGTTCTGACTTCTTTGTGCATGAATCAAGAACTTTGCCTTTACAACAATTAATCTAGAACTTCTCAGAAGCAGTAAATTCACACAGAGGCTGAATCTCTCTTGCATTAAAAGCTCTTCACAGTGTTCTGGCAGTGTAAAAAGGACTTAAGGTGTTCATAAATTATTTTGCTTAATAGCAGCCAGTCTCTATGTAAAGGGAGTCTCTCTATGTAAAAAGACAGTGTAAATGAGAATTTTGGTTATACATTTTTAACAATTAACCTGCTGAAAAATCTTTAAGTGGTGAGCTAGGGATACCTTCAGGTACTTTCGCATCATTAGGAAAATATGTTTCAGTGGATAGAGAATAAGTAGAATTGGGGGAGGACACCAACCCCAAAAATGTTTTAGGGAAGAGGTAGGAAAGTAGAGATTTACAGATGTAGGGGAAAATGTACAATTAGAGATGGAAAACTAATATGATGAGACATTGGTTTTGGCAGTTCTCAGAATATTTTGAGTAGCATGTTCTTTGGGCAACAAATCCTGTTGTGAAAAAGATCTTCTGACTATGCTGGTTTTGCAAGTGTCTTCATATCATGAAAATAATAGTATTCACAAAGTCTGCTGTTATAGGTATACGTTTCTATAGATGTCATGAAAATTGAACAGTGTATCTGAAAGCTTTAAAAAGAGAGCATAAAAAGGAAAAAAACCTAGTAGTTAATATTTTAAGAAACCTGACAATATTTTGGGATTCCAAGTCACAATTTTTAGAAATGTGGGGTTGAATGCTGCACCAGTCCTCATAGTGTCTGTATCTTTCTAGATGCTGTTTGGAGTGAACTCCAGAAAAGGATTTCTCATTGGGGTGGGGGGCAGCAGACTCAGTGTCATGTGATTGCTTATGAGGTTTTGCCAGGGTGGCACCTGGCACAATTTTTGGTTGATGTTGTTTCCTAAGATCCTGTGAGTATTTGGTTATGTGGATTTAACAGAAGGATTAACATATAGTCTGGAAAGGCTTTAAGGAGGAAGGTGTTTTCTTACCTCTCTAGTTGTGGATGAGATACCAAACTCTCCTAATACATTTTGTCATCTTCAGTATTTTTACATCTTCTAATTTCTAAAAGCTCCTCCCTGAAGACAGATATGTGTAACTGAAAGTTATAGTGGAGTTCTGTTTTGATTGCTCCAACCAAATACGATATATGTTGGCTTATCCATTATTACCAGGTTACGTCTATTATTGGCAAAACTTTTTCTCTTACTGCTGTTTTCTCACTTTCATACTGCAGTGCCTACAGATTCAGAATATACTCTGAGTGCAATTTTTTTGTTCTACTGAAGCAAAAATTGATAACTGCTGATAGACATCTCTGATGTAGTCAGAAATGAAGTATCTATTATAATAAAAGCACAAAATGGCTAATATAATTAGTATTTTTTAATAATACTGTTCTGTATCACAGTGTTGCTTTGGCTTTCTCTGCAATTCGACTTCTCCAAGATGCAAAAATTTTTAGGATGGAAGTGACACGTTTTCAAGAAGAAAAGGATGAAAGGGAGTGTTTGGTATGTGTGGATATTTGTTTTAAACTATTGTTTCTTAGTATATGAAGTGTTGTATTAAGTGATTTTCAGAATACTAGAACATAGCAGTCATCTGTCTTACGTGGTTACCGTTAACCTGGGGAGAAAATGATGTGACATGCTTCAGTTACCTGCTTGCCTATAGTATATTCAATATGTCTATAATCATCACTTTAATTTGTATGTGGTTAGGAATTACAGTTTTCATTTCTATACTCTCAAATGCCAGCATCAAAAATCTCCTTTTGTTTAAAGAAATGCAAACAAACAAAAAGTGGAAAAAGTAGCTATCAGGTGAAAATCTTGTATTATTCAGTTAAGGTATTTTAGGTTTTTTGATCAAAAACCTACTACAGAGTATCCTCTTTCAAGGGGCCAAACAGACCAGTTCTCATCATTGCTGTGTTCCAAATTTAGCAAGATTTCAGCTCACTTCTGTTGTCTAACACATAGGGATACTGACCTATACTTTGGAAAGCCAATGTACAAAACCTATTGGTAATACACCACACAGTCACTCTTGAGCGCACAGTAAGTAAAACTGACTCACATGGACAGAGCAGTTGAGCAGTGAGGCCAGATTTTGTAACATGCATAACGAGACTGAAATTTCTTGCATGCAGTGTAATTATTCTCTGTCTGTGTTGCACATCAGGGTCTTCTCTCTTTCTGCACTTGCTCCTACATTTTCTTAGGACTGCCCTGTAGCCAGTAACTGAGTTACGGCTATTTTTTTTCCTCGTTTGCATCAATGCAAGTCATTCATTATGATTTTTTGTATAAGTAAAACACAGGAGGTGCAGTGTCCATTTATTGCTTGCTGGAACAAATCTTTAGAATACGGACTGTAGAATTTTTGTAATAGAAAGACTGTTTCTAATATGTGAAGATAGCACAGGGAGCTGAGCTGAGAATTCTCCCAAACACTTGCAGTATTATATTACATTAATATTTGTTTCTAATCACCAGAAACACTAAAAACTAGAAATCAAAAATTGTTTGAGAGCAATAAAGTCCAAACTGTTAGAATTATTCTCCATCACACATACAGTAGTATATGGATATATTTATGGACTCTCCCATAAAAGCTGGTTTAATTTCCACTTGTTACAATTCTTTTTTTTCTATAGATTAAAAGTTAAATAATAAATGGACTCCTGTTATTAAAAGATATGTCTCTACCCTTCAAATAAACTGCTGGTTATAATGATGTTATTATTTGTAATATATTTCTATTAATTTGATTTACTTTAGACAGATGCTGCCCTGTTGCTTTGTAGTAAAGTAGTTGACTCAGAAAGTAACACTTCTCTTGCTTTTGGAAATTATTAGGACTCTTATGTTGAAGATGTTCGATTGCCTCACAGTATAACAGCACAAGATCATATGAGCATACATCTGTGGCTAAGATGTCATACAATGTTAGTGACTGCACTAGTAACACAGATATATGGCGCTGGTGATATGGAAGGTATTACCCTTTTTTAGTTTAGACTTTTGGAGTATAATGGGCAAGTGAGCCTATTCTTATTCATAACAGAATGAACAATTCTTATTCATAAATAAAAAATATTAACATTAATTCTGGGGCTGTATTATCACTGAGAAATTATTTGTATTAAATTCATCCAATGCAAAAAGGAAAATACATTTCTGAGTACAATCTTTCCCTAGAGCATGTAAACACAAAGCATTATATTAACGTTCATTTAACAATCATTATCTTTTGATAAATCACTTGCGTGTGAAAAAGTTTCAAATGTTCTAGTGTAATTAAGTTAAATAAGTATGCTTGTTTTAAAAAAACATTGTTGCTACAAACTTCTAGTTTTAAAAGTCTCAGAAGTTTTTTTCACTTTTTATATCTCCAACAAATGAAATGTTCCCATATATCTCCTAAAAATGTTCCAGATTCTTTTTTTTTTAAAGGAATTTAAGTGAGATACTACTAAATACATTTATTGCAGTTTGATTATGAATAAAATGTTTTTCATTCCTTAGTTCTATGAACTTAGTATAAACTCTGATGCTCACTTAAGTATCAAAATCACAGTCTAGGTCTGTAGCCAAATTCTTATTTAATCTCTTCTGGATAATTCCTGGGAAGGCTGTTCCTATTTTGGAATGATAATTAAGATCAGATTTTTGAATATGTAGAATATGCTTTATGGTGAGAATGTCATCTGGTCTACAAAATCTAATTATTTATGCTGGTGGCTTACATATAAAGAATGTATTTGGATGAACTTAAACCAAGTGTGGTTTAAAAACTAAGTGGTTTTTCTTTCTTTTTAAACTAAATTTGGCTCAGAATTGACAAAATGTTAAATGTGGAATCTATAATGTCAGATTTTCTGTAACTTTTTAGTGTGGAAGTGACTTCTGAAGAATGGTAGAGATACCAATGGTAGAAGATAACATTTGAGGTCTTTTCTATTGTATTTTTACTATTCATATATTCTCTTCTTTTAGAAAATGGTGTGGCTGAACGCAGAAGTGTGATAAAAGAAGTAATACTAGAGGCAGAAGCCTTTGGTGATACTGAGACTCAGGCTGAAATGATGGTGCAAGCTGCTATTCTTGACCTGCAAGAAAAACGTCCTGTGGCAGGCATTAAACTTCTTTTGCAGGTTTGAGCACAAAGGAGAAACTGTTTGCTTTTCTTTGATGCATTTTTCATGTAGTCAGAACAGCTGATGCCAGCATTAAATAAGCTTGAAATAGTGCCACTAAAATAGATTTTTTTTTTCACTTTGTGTGATTTGTCCTCATAAATAGACAGCAAAAGTAGTAACTACTTTGGTTTATGTTGTCTATGTCCAAACAGAACATCATCAGTTTACTCCAAGAGGATACATTTATTTCCCCTCCAGCTTCTTTGACTCTTGTGAAAAGTATGCTTCTGCTGGCAGACATACTAACACTGCAAACAGTAGAGGATACAGAACATTGCTTTTCTACAGTGGAACCATTAAACTTACTAATTTTGGCACATGAGCTTACCATTAAAGCAGTGAGTATATGTTGGTGATTTACACAGCATTTGCAAATCCTTCCAACAATCTTAATTATCTATTCTGGAAGAGAGATATATATACATGTAGAAGGCCAACTGTACCCTGGGCTGCATCAAAAGAAGCGTGGCCAGCAGGTCGAGGGAGGTGATTCTGCTGCTCTACTCTGCTCTGGTGAGACCTCACCTGGAGTACTGCGTCCAGCTCTGGAGCCCTCAACACAAGAAGGACATGGAATTGTTGGAGCAGGTCCAGAGGAGGGCCACAAAAATGATCCGAGGGCTGGAGCACCTCTCCTACGAGGACAGGCTGAGAGAGTTGGAGTTGTTCAGCCTGGAGAAGAGAAGGCTGCAGGGAGACCTTATTGTGGCCTTTCAGTACTTAAAGGGGGCCTATAGGAAAGATGGGGACAATCTTTTTAGCAAGGCCTGTTGTGACAGGACAAGAGGTAATGGGTTTAAACTAAAGGAGGTTAGATTTAGACTGGATATAAGGAAGAAATTTTTTACAATGAGGGTGGTGAAGCGCTGAAAACGGATTGCCCAGAGAGGTAGTGGAGGCCCCATCCCTAGAAACATTCAAGGTCAGGTTGGATGGGGCTCTGAGAAGCCTGATCTAGTTAAAGGTGTCCCTGCTCACTGCAGGGGGGTTGGACTAGATGACCTCTAAAGGTCCCTTCCAACCCAAAGCATTCTATGATTCTATTTTAACCATTTATTAAAAAGGGCTATTCCTATTAACTGATCACTTCAATTTTCCCTATATTACATAGTGTAAAGAACTAATTCATTTTACCAGACTTATGTATGCATACTCATCATGCATACTCATATATGTAGTCTGGTATTTTCATACAATTTAAAAATATTGAATACTTGGAAAGTGTACATTCATATATGAAAATTGAAATAGGTAGTTTGACTTTTAAAGAGACGCAGAACACTCACTTTTCCCATTTGAACTGAGGGATATGTTTGTACTCAGCACCTCAGGGAGGATGTACATCTCATAAAATTCCTAACTCTTGAGCATCCAAGTTTAAGAATTTAGCTTTTTATCTTAACTTAGAATAATTTGAATTAGAAAATCTATATAAAGTAGCATATTGTTTATGATGTTTTAAATTGATAGATTGTTAAAATCAGTATGAAGAAATCATTACCAGGTAAAAATTTAAATAGACAATAAAAAAAAAATCTGAAGACATGAAATCTGTGAGAGGAATGTATAGTAATAAACCATTTACCTGTTTGGCGGTCCAAAAATAGACATGCACCTCTGCAGTCTCTACCCGTTCTTGATACAGTTTATAAAGAAAAGCTTTTGGATCAAATTCTTTCCTCATATTTCCTAATACAGAAGTTTAATCCATTGAAATATTTGTTCCCCCAAGTAATAAAGAATCATATGAATCACTTAAGACTCAGACTTCTACTTGTGAGACTTGCTAGCCTTCAAGAGACTTAACAGTTTACGGCATGTCCCCATCACCTTATTTCAATGAATGAAAAGTTTGACTGGTCCATACATGTTATTTTCTTTTTCTTTCTTGGCCTTTGTTGGATGTCAGTTTTCTTTGTAGAAATGACAGTTTCTTTTGAGGGCTTGTGTTACTTGGGAGATCTATTCCTTAAAGACTGAGTTGAGGAAGTTTGCTTTTAGAAAACAAAGCCTAACATTAATAAATTTGATCAAGAGTTCATTGAAATTGTTCATAAACTCTTCTGCAAAGAAGACAATCACAAACTGAAGTAAAGGATTTTGGGAGCATCAATCCCTTTTCTAGTGCTTTTTTATGAGACACATTTGAGTTCCGGGGTTTTGCAATACCTAAGTTACTTTTTCAAACTACTATTTAATTTGCTGTCTGCAACTTCATTTTACAAAGCATACTCTTTTAATAGATTTTTGTTTGTGGAGAACCCATTGAACAGCAAATAGAAGACAGTACATTGACTTGCCTGGTCCTACCTACAAAAAATATCTACTTGCCACACGTGAACTTGCTAGCCCAAGTCAAAATGAGAATTGGTAAGAAAAAATGCGAGTCGTTATTATTTTTAATTTTTCATTCATTTTTTTATGCAACAGCAGATAAGCTGATGCATCAGAAGTGAACGTAGTAAATCGATTGTTTTCATATACAAATAAAATATTTCGAAAACCAACAGTAGATGCCTGTTTGGCTCCATGCAATGTGTATAAGCAAGGTGCAATTCTTACGGGAACTATAATCAACAAAGGCTTAAATATGAATGTTATAGCTTGATGAAACTAATGGGAACTTCAGTTTTTGTAAGTGGAAGTTAACAATACTTTTCCAACTTCTGTACAAAGCATTCATTCTGTGAAAACTTCCTGTATATCTTCCATGTCTCTGTAAGCAGTTATATGGGAACTAACTAATGATACCAAATCATACAGGATAACAGTGATAATTCTGTACCACAATAAAATAAATATTGTCTGTTATTATTGTCACCCTTTAACAACTTTTCTTGATAACTTTTCTTTATATAGAAGCTTGAAAATATGCTGAGTAGTAACAGAAGATGACCTTTAAGATCTGCCTGAGATTTGTTGTTGTATAGCAAATATAGGGAAAGGGATATTGTCTCCATGTTCCTTCTGCTAAACTTAATTTGGTGTATATCTGACTTACAATGGACTAGAAAATCTAGAAGTCATTACTGCACTTTGGTTCGCATTGTGGAGCAGCCTCAGAGTGTTCTGGATTCTTTTTCAGGAAGATGTGCTCCATGAGCACATCAGTGCACCCCAACCACTACTTTGTATTCAGCCCTTGGGACTAGAATAGAGGTAGTCCAAAGTAAACACTCTGAAATGCATCTGCTGTGGCTGTCAGGTCTTCAACACCAGCTGGTTTGCTCTAGAGATCCACTCTTATTGTGCTTTTCTGATTCTCAGTGCAGGCACGGCCAGACTCATTCATAGTAATGGCCATGTTTGACCAGTTCCTGTTTCTAAATCCACATTTTTAGGAAGAGCCTATGAATAGAGATGAATATTGGGGAGTACAGTACAAGAGGTATGCAATACATCAAAGAAGCCTTTAGAACTGGTTAGTGCAACAGGAATTTGGGAATTTGGAAATGCTCAGAGAGGTTTAGGGTTTGCCTACAACTGCCAGGTGAAATAAAGTTATGAAGTGGCTTACTGCTAGTCTTCCCAGATAGTTTGTGAAAGGGTTGATTTGTGTAGCCTGAGCTGCTTTTGGATGGCCTAGGTAAACCTCAATGGCATCATGAAGTAGTGAAACAACATTATAGTTCTGTATTTATATCCATTAATCACTCTGATTTTTGAGAATTGGATTGTGACAGTAAATATGTAACAGCATTTGTTCTAAGGAAGTTGCTTCTTTTTGCATAAATTGGTTTTCTATTAAATAATTTACTAAGAACTGTCTTTTTTTTTCCTTAGGACACACATTAGCTGAAAAAGTAGCTTGTACACCTGGAAGAGGAGATCCACTGCAATGGCTACGTGCTCTCAAACATTTAGAATCCGCATTGAAGCTTTGCAGGGCATCTGCAACAAAAAAAATAGATATGGAAGCTGAACTTCTTTTTCAGATAGGTAAATAAAACCCTGTTTGTACATCATGATTGCCTTCCTAGGCAATGTTGTGCAAGTGGCCTCTCTTAAAATGGAGACATTTTACTGTAAATATAGAACAGATTTGGATATTTCTCACCTTGTCTAGCTGCAGTTCTCTCTCCTGTATTTAGTATCACACCAACATAGTTCAGGATGCATTACACAACAAATAATTTTAAAACTGCTTCTCTCACTTCTATGTTATCAGGGATCAAAGGGTGTAGCCAATGAGATTAAGGACACTGTAGAAAGCTAATTAGCTTCTTTGCATCAGTCTAAACTAAAGAAGATGAGAGGCTCAGAAAGTATTTCTAAATGATTTAACAATAAAACATGAGCCGGCAGTGTGCCCAGGTGACCAAGAAGGCCAATGGCATCCTGGCTTGTATTAGGATAGTGTGACCAGCAGGAGTAGGGAAGTGATCGTGCCCCTGTACTCGGCACTGGTGAGGCCGCACCTCGAATACTGTGTTCAGTTTTGGGCCCCTCGGTACAAGAAGGACATTGAGGTGCTGGAGCGTGTCCAGAGAAGGGCAATGAAGCTGGTGAGGAGTCTAGAGAACAAGTCTTATGAGGAGCGGCTGAGGGAACTGGGGTTGTTTAATTTGGAGAAGAGGAGGCTGAGGGGAGACCTTATCGCGCTCTACAACTACCTGAAAGGAGGTTGTAGTGAAGCGGGTGTTGGACTCTTCTCCCAAGAAACTAGCGATAGGACAAGAGGAAATGGCCTCAAGTTGCATCAGGGGAGGTTTAGATTGGACATCAGGAAAAATTTCTTTACCGAAAGAGTGGTTAGGCATTGGAACAGGCTGCCCAGAGAGGTGGTGGAGTTGTCAACCCTGGAGGCATTCAGAAAAGGTATAGATGTGGCACTCCAGGGCCTAGTTTAGGAGTCATGGTGGTGTTAGTTGACGGTTGGACTTGATGATCTTAGAGGTCTTTTCCAACCTTAATGATTCTATGACTCTATGAGAAATCTAATGAATTACACAGTGTTTGCATGCATTTGGATTTTAGTGGCATTATGTTTTGCACCAGGAGGTGTTGGTTTGTTAGGATCCCAGCCAGAAAGGCACTCAGACTCTGTAAAGTCTCTTAAAATGCCATTTATTGGAGTTAACACTATAAAGAAAAAGAGGATAGTGTAAATAATCTTATGTCCCTTCAGATGCTGAGAACCCCAAGTTGTGCAGTATTGAATGGGCTTCCAATTAGGGTGTAGCACAACATGCAGATCCTGTCTGTGGAAACGTTGCCTCATTTTGGTCTTTTGAGCTGTTAGAGGATTTTCTTAAAAGAAAACAATTCTGTTCATCATTTCTACTGTCAAACAAAAAGCATATTCACATAAGAACTTCTTGCTGCACTTTTACAGAAAGGGCAGGTGGTGTAATCACTGGTACTGAGAAGATGCTGCCAGCAGGCTCTTCTATTACAGCTAGCTGGCTATATTTATCCTGTGGCTAAGGGATATGCACAGCACAACACAGGCCTGAAGGCCACAGTGTATGTGCAGCTTAGCACAGCACAGAACAGGCCTGTGCCTGTGCATTCACTCCTCTATGTACAGTGGTCTTCTAGTTAAGATCACTACATGTCAGGAGTCATTATGATTCCGAAGTTTGATTATTTTAGCTAGTCTATGAAGTAATGTGCTCTACTAGCATTGTGCATTACATTTTAAACAAACTGAAAAAGATTTTGCTTATCAGGAAGAGAATAGATAATGCACTATGTTCAACTTTCCTGGAGGGAAGAACAGGTTGGGTCTTACAGAAAAAAAAAAAAAAATCTTGCAAATCTGCTTTCTATATTTATTTCCTAGGTAAGGTAGAACGCCAGATAACTGAAGCAGGCAATAACAAGTCATCTCGAGCTGTTGAAACCCTGTTGGAAGCTATAAAACTCAGCCAGCAACATGACCAAAAATTTGAGTAAGAAACTAGCTATATAACTCAAAGTATTTTTGATCACACATGAACATAGTTTTTTGGCAGTTTTCTGATATTTGGTGTAGGACTTCTATTATGAAGTGTCTTTTATGTTTTGGAGGGGTTTCTTCTGTTGCAGTATAGAAGAGCTACTATATATTTATTCTCTTATTTAAAACAAATGCTGAGAACATTTAAAAGCATATTTTAGAGTATACGAAGTTACAGCTGTCTGTTCTATTTCCAAATTTGTACCTTCTCTGTCAACACCAGGAACAGAGCTATCAATTAAACAGGGGGTTTATTCATATTTCAGAAGATGAGCTATGGTCTGCCCCCTTCCAGATAACAGAAATCCAGCTTGAAAAGGTTAGCAGCCAGAAACAGTCAGAAGAAGAGAGGCAGAAGGAGCATAGGAAATGTGTTTGTAACAGATATCGGGACAGTGACTTTGGCATTAGTTATCAGCATAGAAGATGCCGGAAGTGCTGAGCCAAGCCAGCCAATAAATTGTGTCAAGCAGCTGTGATACATTGGACTTCAGGTTTTTTCCCATTTCTTGACCAGTCTTAATGACTAATATGCCACATCTGGTTACAGACAGCGTAAAGGCCGCAATTTACCTTGCTTTTTTGGGTATTCTGTTACTTAAGTTAATGAACCAGAACCCTGAACACAGAAGCAGTAGCATAGTAATAAACCTCTACAAGCAGTCAGCATGATGGAAGATAGTACAGAAATGGACTGTGGTGATGTTTTGCAAGTTTAATTTGCTGCACTTATTTAATTTGCTACCGTCTTTGTAAAAGAATGTACAGCCGCATCAATGGACCTTGGCTTTCTTATTTAGAGAACTAAACATCCTGATCACCTTTATACAAGCCCTCTGATATCTATGGGATTGTTTAATTAAAGTTGTTTCTTGATGTCTCCAATCCTTTTTTGTTAGCAAGACTAGAAAGTTAACTAAATTGTCACCAACTAAGTGTAGAACTTGCCATCTTCCCACTTGGTTTGCCCTATCTTGAACTGTACGGCACTCTTTGACTTTTGTATTTTGCTTTACACAAATCAAACCAAAGCTGGAATTCATTGTACTATATAAACAGCCAACTGTGCAATATGATTCTGTCCAGAATAGTAACTGCATGAGCAGGAGTTTGTTGCTATGCTTAGGAAAGCTAATTCATAGGGAAGATCTGGAGAGATCTACAGAGCCAGGAGGAACCTGCATAAAAAAGACTGTTATAAACCTATAGGGAATAGAAACATTGGAGAAGTTCTCCAGATATAGTGATTTTCAGCAGGTCAAGGGAAGTAATTCTGCCCCTCTACTCCACTCTGGTGAGACCGCCCCTGGAGTACTGCATTCAGCGCTGGAGTCCTCAGTACAGGAAAGACATAGACCTGTTGGAGCGGGTCCAGAGGAGGGCCACAAAAATGATCAGAGGGCTGGAACACCTCTCCTATGAGGAAAGGCTAAGAGAGTTGGGGTTGTTCAGCCTGGAGAAGAGACGGCTCTGGGGAGACCTTACTGCAGCCTTTCAATACTTAAAGGGGGCTTAGAAGAAAGATGAGGACAGACTTTTTAATAGGGCTTGTAGCGGTAGGACAAGGGATAATGGTTTTAAACCAAAAGAGGGTAGATTCAGACTGGATATAAGGAAGAAATTTTTTACAATGAGGGTGGTGAAACACTGGAACAGGTTGCCCAGAGAGGTTGTAGATGCCCCATACCTGGAAACATTCAAGGTCAGGTTGGATGGGGCTCTGAGCAACCTGATCTAGTTGAGGATGTCCTTGCTCATTGCAGGGGAGTTGGACTGGATGACCTCTAAAGGTCCCTTCCAACCCAAACCATTCTATGATTCTATGAGTCTATGATTTTTGCCTGGTTTATAATACTCCTGTAAAAATAACTGAAAGAAGAAGGAAGTACAGGAGGAGAACAGGAATTGGTGAGCACAGTCTGTCTGAAGATGTGGAGTATTCTGGTACAGAACTCAGAACTGAGAAGGTTTCTCAGCTGATCCCAATGAAGAAACTGTTTTGGTCACTGTGGGTATTTTTGCTGATTCTTGGAAGAGTTTGACTGAAGACCCATATTGAAATTCAGCAACCCATGTTTCAGGGAAACCAGGACAATTGATATATGCCTTAACTTGAGGAAGGAAGAGGAACCCATACAGATTCTGTACATAAAGATCACTTCCCTTGCAGAATTACAGTTTTCTTACTAAACGTTTGCAATTTATTTATGGAATATTTGTTGCACATAATTCAAATTATATTTGACGTACTCTTAAATCAATGTGTTATTTGTTAAGCATATCATAAGGGTGTCTTAGACTTACTAAGACCTTAAAACAGGATCACATGGCTTTCTGAAAGAAGATACATTTCAAGTAGATGATGGGGGCTGGAAGAATGATATATTTGGTGAGGCTGTCTGGCTAGTCTTATGCAGGTGTCAGATTGTATCATTGTAATCCTTACTTTGATAGTAACATTGATTGATTAATCTGTGTGTTGTTTCTTACAGGTTAATAAGAAGATCATACCTTGAAATAGCACTATTATATTTGCATTTTGCCACAAATAATGAGGATGTGTCACAGACAGATAAAATGGTGCCTTCCAAATCAAACGTATGTTTTCTATCTTTTGGGCAGTGGCCACTTCAAAGCAGGAAATATATTTCTGTTAGAACATGATGCACCTTGCCAGACTATTACTTACAGTGACTTATAAATCATACTGATATTGAAAATCCTACTAGAAAAATCACACAAAGAAATCATATAGTACAGCAGAATTTATCTTATTTGATGTTATTTCTCATATTTATTGCATTGAATGATAACATATAAAGTATTTTTCTATATAAAATAGGAAGAAACAGAACCAACAGTGTTTTAATTTCTGATTATGTACTAATTAATTTGTACCTTGCAAAGAAAATGTAACATTCAAACCTGGGTTTTAAGTGGTAATATTTATGCTTTACCAGATTTCAATTTTTCAGTACAAATATGAGTGACAGCATGAGAAATATAAAAGGCTTTAACCACGTTAAAGTGACTACAAGCCGTAGATTCAAAGCATAATACGCAACATAAGAGAAAAGAGGTAATTAAGATTCTAGAAAATGGAAAATTATAGCAAAACTGTATACAGTAGTGACCGTAGTATGAGCTGCTCTGAGAAAATTTTTACAGGAGCAGCCAATTAGTATGCTCTGGATATTTTTTTTTCAATTTTAGCAATTAATCCATGGATTTACAATTAATGCTGATTTTTACAACTTGCAAATAAAACTATAATTCTGTAAGTAGGAGGACTTTTTTCTATCTTTAAAATATATGTTACCGTAATACATTTAGAATACTAATTATGAACCGGTGTATAAATTTAGACCTCTTCTGGAGAACTCTCTTCTACTCCTGAGGAAGCTCTGAAATCAGAAGGCTACAAAGTACAAGCCTGGATTGCAATAAGAGCAGCTACACAGGTTGGTGCAATATTCTGAAGAGGTAATTTTTTAGTTTTTTCTTTTTTTAATTTCATCTTATGCTACGTACACAAGCAAACAAGACAACGCAAACAAGACAAGAATTAAGGTTTCCTGAAATTTCTGGCATGGGTCTTATTTGAGGAAATTAAAATGGACACTGTCTGAGTAGTGCATTTAATCTCTCTTGGACAGATCTGACTCTGTTTACCTCAACTTTGATTCAGTGCAAATAAATCAGCACACTGCTTGATATGTATTTGACATGTGGGTAGACATCAGTGGCATCCAGGTGAGGATATCTGATTTGAAATCACTTATGTAGTAATTAAGCTGTCAGCAGTAATGATTTATTTAAGTACAGTATGTACCATATGACAGAGAGAAATAGAATATTTTCCTGACTTTAAAAAATATAGTATGTTGAGTAATTAATTTTTTGTCATCATCTTGCTACTCTCAGATTTTAAATAAACATTGTAGTGAACTGGTTCTGAATAATATAAATATAATTTTTAGGTCAGTGAAGCTGTGCTTGCTTCTCAGCTATTAATTGGAATGAAGAGTGTTAAAGAACACAGCATGAAGGACGCAGTGCAACAGAAAATCCCAGAATTTGCTTCCATGGATCTTCTTGCTTCGTACAGAGATTTCTTATCTGGTATTCCTTTATACCTAGTAGCATTAGAACATTAAATAACTAATAAACTATATATGCCGTGTAATCTAGGGATACATTTAATATCTAATTTTCATTTATGAAAAATTATAAGTCAAATTTGGAAAGTAAAAGCAAAATCCTCATCCTGTATAGCATAGCGGTACAAAATATTGCGTGGACCCAGTGGGTCTTTAAATATCAGCCTGTGCATGTGTTCAATAGGTTAAGAAAAATTGCATTGTTTGCATACTGTGGCTCAGAAAGACGGAGTGCACATAGTGCCATACTTTTAAAAAAACAGATAGACCTTTGTCACAGGACTTTCCCAGACTTCTAGAGTAGGTCTTGGCCCCCCTATCAGTCATCACTGCTCTTTTTTTTTTTCAAACACTGATTTAGAACAGATTTTTTTCCTTGGGTATATTAGATTTTCCTTGGAGATTTTCAGTTTTTCTTTTGATTTTGCGAAGACATGTTGGTGTTGAATAGCTTGTTTCTCCCTGCCCGNAGTATAATAAAAAAATTTTCACTGTCTGTCCAGTCCAATAGAGATGCTTACATTAGCTTGGTAGAACTTTGCCTTTGCCTGGTTTATTTCCAACTTCTGCATTTATTTTACAGCTAATGGAGTTGATGAAATGGAAGTTTTTAATTTTAAAAAAAATCAGTGAAACTAGGAATTCTGGGATAATGGTTGCCAGATGTTATATAAGCACTAAGGCAAAATATATATATTTATTTTTAAACCAGGAACCATGGATTTAGTGATAAAATTTTGGTTCAGTGGCTTAATTTCAATCATCCCAAGTGACTGACAAAAATTGAATTGCTCTGCCTGATAGTTGTTGGCAAAGCTGAGCAATGTCTACTTACTGTACAGTGTTTAAACATATGTGTTTTGATTGGTTTATGAAAACAAGTCTTGTATGCTAAGACCTTCCATCAGTCTGATTGTTTTGTACTAGCTCCATTTGCTTATAATTACAGATCATTTTTTCTTTTAGCAAATGCAGCAGGTGTTTCTCCTGATAGTTCTGTTAGACAATACAAAGAAGAATAGAAAATGTAGAAAAGCAATAGTAGGCCAAAATATATAAAGGTAAATTGAAATGGAAATGATCAGCACAGCATGCTAAATATTTTCTGTAAAACCATTAGTGAAACACATTGTTCAAGTTTCATCTATAAACTAAACCATTTTAACTAAATTCTGTTTTTACAGTTGACAGTGAAATATCAGGAATAATGGAGACATTCAGATTTTGTGGAAGCACACATAATTATTTTCTGGAAGTTTACTATTAGGAATTACTGTAACATAATGTTTGCTCAGTTTGGAATGAGAAACAGAGCAGAAGAATTGTGAAGGCTTTTGAGAGCACCATGTACTAATACAGTGACAAAAAAGGAATATAAGCAGTGATATAGTGATAATTATACTGATATTTTTTTTTCCTCTTTTTGCATAAGTATAACTTTTAGGCAGCACCAAAAAAAAAAAGATTTTTTTAGTCCATAGTCAAGAACACATTTCATTGATAATGTGCTTAATATCTAAAAGGGACTGGATTGAAGCTAACAGTAAACATTTCAGAGTACCTAACTCTTCTGAGTTCAGGTCAATATAACGGGGAAGTTCAACTGCTGCAGTTATGACTGATGACACCTAGTATTGTTTCCATTTAGTAAATATCTGCTACTGAACAATGTATAGAAATAATGGTTTTATAATTAAATTCAGAGAGAGAGAGTGAGCACCTTGCTCTCTATCCCTTTTAGCTTCTTGCAAGGACCATTCAGATTGCTGGCCGTGATCTGAGAAATACTTTCCTTACTAGTTCAACTAATATTAAAGCAGAATAGAAAGAATTTTCCTCTTATGAAAAACATAACCAGGTTCACAAGTTACATTTTTAGTTATAGATTAGTCATTTCCAACACAATGCAGAAATAGCTTTTGAATTGCAACCATTCACTTAATGTGTATTGTTGAACTGTTATTGGATTGCAGATGGATACAATGTTGTCTCTGAAAGTCCCACAGCATCTTCTACTGAAAACAAACAAATCCTACAGGACAAGCAGAGCCAAAGTAAAGGAACAGAAAGTCTTGCCACCAAGGCCAGCCAGAAGAAAGAGACAATAACATGGGTTCACTTAATTCGTTACCACAGTTATTTAAAAAGACTTTATAACACAAACCTTATATTTGGTATGATTTTTTTCTTCCTTCTAGAAAACTGCCATAGGTGAGACATTGTTCTTGGGGGCCAACAGTGTCAGATTCTAAGGCCATCATCTGAGATAGATAGTCTCATTTTGAGTTCCTTTAAATTGTATAAATGTGAAAAAATCTTCACTGGAATCAAGATTTATGTCAGTTTACAAGTGGTGTAAGTGAAGATATTATTACGTTTTTTCATAATTGTTCATAAGCCTTCATGATATCAGGAAAACATCCCTCAAAATTTAATTACTATTACTGTATCTGAAGCATTTGTTTAAAATTCATAATCTATTTATTTTTAGTTCTAGATACATCAGACTTAAGTCACATCAGAAATAAATCTGTTCAGTTTGGGGGCCTGTTTGTGAGAATTGAGTGTAGCGTAAATGGGAAGGCTGAATTGGTTTTGACTAAACCCCCAGATGTTATGGACGTACTTGGTTTATTTCACTGTAAACAAAAGATGGTAATAGATAGGACCTTTCAAACAGAGTAAGAATGCATTAATTTCAGGGCCCTAATACTATGCAACTACATCTGATGGCCAGCTGCTGGATATACAAGTGACAACCTGATAGGTGAGAACAGAACTAGATTGTACATATAGGTGCTGCCTAGAGAGAAACCTAGCAACTCTGAAAATAATAATTTCAGAGAGGGCTGGGTTTTTCCCTTGCAGCACCAAATGAAAGGAATGTATTCTGCCTCACCACAGAACTGTAAGGACAGTAAGGTATCTACAAGTAGGTGTCAAAATGTGCATGTATGTCTCAGCTGTAGTTACCAGTGATGGAGCCTAGGGAGAGACTCAGCTGATCAGCCACTAGCTGTCTAAATCAGAGTCTTAAGAGCTCTTAGAGCTTCTTTTGACTGTATTGAATAAATAAGCATTTATTCTAGTGGGTGCTTAGACATCTAGTGAACATACTGATGCTTACACATCTAAATTTAAGTACCTAAACCTTAAAACTGCACCTCCCATTTTATGCTACTTTATAATGTCTAGACAGAGCTTGTTTCATTATCAGATGTCCAGTGAAAAATTGCAATACAAATAGCATAACCTAGTAATATTTAAGGACAATCAGTATAATTGTTGGAAATGCATTTATTTGATATTGAATCAATTTATATGTTTTGCTATATTTTCAAAATTTATGAATATTGAGTATCTATAGAAACTTTACTTTTTAATGGCAAATGATGATGTAATAAAAATCTCTTTTCAAAGCGGCCCCTAACTCAGGACCTGGATCATTTTCTGCAAGAGATGGACACTTTAGTTCTGTTTTTGACACAGGGATTGTTCTACGCATAGCAGAAATGCATTCCTTTCTTAAAAAACATTTGTTTGAATATTCAATGTGTTGTCTTGAGAATTTCCCAGAAGAACTACTTGATGTAGAATTGCCACTTGGTAGGCCAGCTGATTCTTCAAAGGTACTTATTTTCTTTCTGATGTTTCAAAAATATGTATTATACTTGCATTTCACTCAGATTCTTGATAGTTCCAATGGTGATATTTCTGAGAGCACTATAGAAGAATGAAATTCGTTATGCAGA
>WAAD01007743.1:78521-91598 GCA_013389945.1 Fregata magnificens
AAAGGACTAAAACTGGCAATGAATTTATTTTCATTTTCTTTATGCCATCCTCCTCTGTTCTTTTTATTAGCAAGACTGAATACGGTCTGCAACCAAATAACTCCCCCCACATACACACACAAAAGAGGTAATTTCAGAATTTTCCATGTGGTCTGTTTGAGATAATGTCATTGGAATAGAATGTTGCCATAGCATAACTGCTGCTTGATAAATGCCAAGGCAAAATAGACGTTTATTTTCAAAGTGGGAGACATTTATCATGTGACAGGATTCTCTTTATATCTATTATATGGAATGATTAATGATGTAGAGGCTGTCATTTTGTCTGATGGATGCTGTGAAACAGTGACAATTGTGCACTGTGCCTTTATTATGAGGCTGTATTTTGACCTGCTTGGAGAACAAATGATGTTTTGGCCAATCACAGTGCTTTCAGGAGGGTAGACAGAGCTGTCTTTTAGTGGGTGTTTCTGATTACCTGAAGGGTTTTGCTCAAACTTTCATTAATATATGTCAGTAACTGGAAAAACAATGTTTAGAATACTAAGATTAACATGCCATGCATTATACATGTATAAATATCATCTTGTCAGAGTGTTTGTTTAGAATGTCTTCAGTAAACACGTAGCAAAAGTATGCTCGCTCACTGGATTTAATACCTGAGCCAGGGGCAATTTTGCCTCAGTAGAAACTGCAAGGTTTGGGCACTTGTGTTTGTACAGCAAACACAACTATTTGTGTTGCAGAAAATTTATATTCATCAGCTAAGGTTTATTTTGCTGTGAATTCAACTAGAATAACCTAAAACTTGATTGTTCTGAAAATTTTTGTAAAGCCAAGCCATCTGTCAGCTTAACAGAGGAGATTGATAGTACAGCACTAGTTTTTCTTCTTGTTTTATACCATTAGGAAATGGCTAAAAGGTGTTTCTCTGAAGTCAAAGCACTGCTGTCTGTTGTTCCAGCCATGTCCTTGCCATTAACTGAGGTATGCTATTCTCATTAATAGTAAAAATCTGTTTTCTAAAATAAAGCAATTATTCAGTTAAACTGAAACATGGATTATACCACTAAGTGTCTTCCCTTTTTTTTCTCATACATTGTTGGGCTTTCTGTTTGGGTTTTATTTTTCTCATCTTTACAAATAAAACACAAATGTGCATAATTACAAACTGAATATCTTCATTGTTCATCAGAATCACCTTTTTATACATACAAAAATGTATTAAAAATGAATCCCGCTCACAATGGGTTCATCTGGTTTATGCACCATTCTCTGGTCATTGTTTACACAGACTCCAGTGAATCTCCGTGATGCAATTGCCAAATGCAACTTCCCTCCATCCCTATGTTTTTACAGTTATTCAGGCTTCCTTCTATTTTCTTTAGCTTTCTCTGCCTTGTCCTGAGAGATAGCATGCCATTTTTTTGTCCATGCTGTTGTATTCATCTTGTTACCCAGTTGTAGTCCATATCCCAGAGGAGACTATGGGAACTCACCATAGCAGGCAGCAGTACTGTACAGTGTTGTCAGCCATCCTAGGGGGATCAGGAGAGGACCGCAGCTGCCAGGGCTCAAGGAACTCCAACGAAGATTTTGGAATCCACGGTAACAGATCAACCCCGCTACTAATCCTCAAATATCTTGCCTGTAATTGTTCACAATGGAATGATAATGGGTAAGGCATCCACTGTACTCTTCTTTTCCAGTCAGGTAGCAGTCCTACCAGAAGAGAATCCCAGGTTTTATCTGTGAACAGTTTGGCTAGTGGCCTATTACAGAAGAGAGAATCTGTAATGCTGTCCTGTGCGTCCTGCAGTCTCATACCTAGGAGTACCTACTTCCCTTTTATACATATTGCACCATTCTTGCCACCCCTTGTTATCCATCCTGAAGGTCTCTCTCTCAGACCTTCATATCACTCAGTCTGGCTTTATCAATGCATCAAAATACATAGATGTTCATTCTGCAAAGCTATACTTCTCACAGTCCCACTGAAATAACTTCCATGGTAGAGAGGTTTGCCAGATACTTAGGGAGAGGTACAGCCAAGCTTTCTTAGAATCACATGGACCTCCTGGACCTGTTTTAAATTCTCATGAACCCCTCTTCACATTGCCTGCTTCTATTTGTGGGTCTACAATCAAAGTGAGGGAGCAGATTTAGTGGCGTCCTTCCAGTAAGAATATGATGTTAACTGCTCTGTTTTATTCTGGCTAAATGCCACAAGCTAAAATGTTTCAACAGGTGGAACAATGGGCTTTTCATTACGAAGTTTCAGATAGAGACTTCAAACTAAGATCCTATTAAATATGGCAGATTTGGTTGAGCAAGTGAAGCCTAATCCTTCAAGATGCTGAGTATCTTCATTCTTCTCTGAAGCCAACAGAAGTTGTAGAGTGCTCAGCACTTCATTATGTATAGCATATTTCTAAGTAGTATTTCCAAATTTTCAAATAAGTTGTATGTGTGCATTACCCAGTCTTCTTGGCTAGAGGCGGAAAGCTCAGAGTGGGGTGATGTATACCGTACATTCCCTTCGTTTTCAAGCATGCAGGAGAAGGCAGCAGATACATTGCTAATACATAGTTTTACATAATTTTTCACCACCACACACTTTTTTGTTGCTCATCTTCTTGTGAACTAATTGGACAAAGTCAGTGCTAATTTGTGGTATTTGTTTTCTCATTCTCTGAGCTGTCACACTTGAACTCCTATCATGTTTCCAGCTTCTCTTCTTTGATTCTCTTTTTTCTGTTAATGTTTCTTACAGTGCTTTTGATTCAGCACTGAATTACATTTATAAGTGGAAAAAGTGCATTTTTATTTAATTATTAATTTAAAATTATTTGAATCTTCAACTTTTAAGAATAAAAATTGATCCGCCGGCTTGTTTTTAAAGCTATTTAATAATAACTATGTTCCTGAGGGAGATAATAAAGCATAGTGTTTGGGAGTTCCAATCTTAAAAGTAAATTTATAAATAAAATAATTGCATTAAAAATTAACCTCCCTAGATAGCCTGTTCCAAGCTTCTCTTCCTTTAGCTAGTTTTTCTTAATATCTAAATCAGCTAAATAGTTCTCCGTGTCCAATGGACATACAAACCAGTTTATCATTGCCCTCTGTTTCACCTTTTACAGTTAGCTCAATTCTTTCAACTTCTTATCTTGGGAAAAGCCTTCCGAATTACTAATCGTTCTTGCTGCTCTTGTCTGATATCTTCATTTTACCTACAGATGATCAGGATAAACTTTGTGAGCAAGACTGTTCACAGAAATTTCCTCCCCTTAATCCTGTTTTACTCGTTTCCTGCAAGAGATGTCATGAACCACCAATTTATATTGAGGCAATGAGTATTTCTAACTTATTCATTGGTTATAGGTCAGAAATCTGGCTTTAATTCAATTTTATTTGTATATATGTACTTTTTGGTACCTATAAGCTTAATAAAGTTATTTATTTGGGGTTTTTTCCTGGTTTTTCAGATTCCATTTGATGTTACTTTTCAATCAATAGCAAGTTTGGAAGATATGTTTGATCCTGCCAATGGATGTATAATAACTGAAGAAAGTCTTTTCAATTGGATCATTTCTCTGTTTCACTAAATTCTATTTTTGCAATAACTTAATCAGTTGCTGAGTGCTACAGATTTAGACTTAAGTTCTGGTGTTAATGAAACAACCTCATTGATCACACCAGGATTCGGCTCCTAATGTGTTTTATAATTTTAATTTTCAGCTTATTTCTAATTATTTAAAAATTAATAGTTTTTAAAATTAAAATACATTTTTAGGAATTAAAAGTATTAAAAGTAGTTTCTTAATAAGAGGATTAAAAGTTTGATTTATTCAATCATCTATAATTAGGTGTGTTTATTGGGGGTTTTCTAGCTTTTCAATAATTTCATATTTTTCAGAAAAGCTGAATGGGCTTGTAGCCTTCTAGCATCCACTAATAGATACTGCTTTTTCCCTGCAGTTTTATTCTCATCAGCAATTTTTTAATTGCTTTTGCAGTTATCAAAAGTAGGTTTTATTTTTGAGGTTGAGAATTTTTTTTTGGCCTAAAATCATCAGAGAGTTTGTTCTTTTGCACTCTATTTGGAAACTAGCATTTCAGACTTTTCTATCTTTTGTTAAAGAAAAACACATCACAGGTTTTTGAGGGTAAAAATGATGTCCATAATTTCCAGATGTCTCTGTAATTTCAAAGCATTTGTCTGAAAAAAAAAGCCACTTTTAAAAATAAAATGGTACCATATAGAACATTTTTGGACATCATTCTAAAATGCTAACAAAACCTCTATTTATGTTGTCAATGTTGTAAATATTGTTTTAAAGCACTGAAGAAACCCTAATGAGTCCTAACAGCCACCTGAGGAAATATGCTTCTCCAGTGTTAGAGATGGGGAATTTGACATGAAAAAGTGAGTTAGTTGAACAAGGCTGCACAGGAGAGTGCAGTAAGATTCAGGACTGAGAGTTCATGGCCCTTTGGTTTTGCTCACATCACAAGGCCAGGCACTTCTTCCCTAGTTACAGTAAGTTGTTTGCAACAAACAGCAAGAAACCCAGGACGTTTGGGCAGGAGCCCTGTGAGACTTGTCCTATCACTCGCTATGCTTCTCTGTAGCCATGAAAATTCAGGACTAATAGTTACCATTACTGGGTTCAGTTCCTGTGAAAAATAAACAATTGGGTTGCAACGCCAGCCCCTTTCGCTTCAGTCAGGCTCTCACTGTGCTGTAGCCCAGTGATAAAATGATACAATATTTTGAGCTGTTTGAAAATTGCATATTTACCTTGGCTTGTGCTTTTCAGAGAAATATTACCTGGTTCACCAGTGAAGTTTCTTTTATGGAGGGAGAGAGAGAGAGGTAAAAGATTCAGCATAATGAGTGTTTTAAATGTGATCAGTAACAGGAAGAAATGGGGTTAGGTTTTCCACTGTATTTCTTTATTCCTATAAAAGAAAGAAGACTGGATGGATTTGAGTTATGTGTAGCTTTTTAAAGTTGTGCTATTTTTCTATTTTGTCTAGCCTTTTCTGTAATGCCGTAGGTAGTACGAAAATTAGAAGGATTATGATACGACAATAAAAAGAAAGTAAAAACTGAGTAATTGATAGGGAAGGTATTTTAAAACTGAGTTAGAATGGTTATGTAACTCAACTGCCTAACAGCCAGTTCGGAGGAGATACTCCTTAGCATTATTCTTTCAATTAAAAGCATTTATTGTTCTGCAGTTCTTCAAAAAGCAGGAAAGATAAAAATTGACATTACTCATTTCTCTTTTACAAGGAAGAAGTAGAAAATTGCAGCTTTTTTGGAAAAGCTATTCAGTCTTTCCTTGTGCTTTGTAAAAAGTATAAAACCCTTCGTTTTCTTTTTGGGGTCACCTTGAGGATTATCATAGGACTTTTGTGCAGCTTAAATAATATTTGTAAAACACTCTGTAGCATCAGGTGAAAATGGAAGTAAAGTTCTATTACAGATGAGGTGTTTCTTCAGTGCTGCCAGTCTGGCCTTGTTATAATTCCTGTACTTAAAAGAGAAATATTAAATAAAATGCTTCACATATGAATTTAAAATACATTGACCTTTCTAAGATATTCTTGTTGAAACAAAATTATCCTATCATCTCCTTTAACACAGCATAGGAAAATAATAACGTTGACCTCACTGTATCCATAGCAGCGGATTTTACTCTCATAAACAGAGGATTAAGTATTCAGTGCAGGCTTCAGAAGAAAACATGGGAGAAAACATTTTTGTTTTAGCATATAATTAAACTCTTTAGTTAAAATCTGCTTGCAAGGAAGTGTGCTGGTTTTGGCTGGAATAGAGTTAATTTTCTTCATCGTAGCTAGTATGGGGCTCTGTTTTGGACTTTGCTGAAAACAGTGTTGATAACACAGGGATGTTTTGGTTACTGCTGAGCAGTGCTTACACAGGCCTTTTCTGCTTCTCACCCCACCCCACCAGCGAGTAGGCTGGGGGTGCACAAGAAGTTGGGACACAGCCGGGACAGCTGACCCCAACTGACCAAAGGAATATTCCATACGATATGACATCATGGTCAGCATATAAAGCTGGGGGAAAAAGACAGAAGCGGGGGGACGTTTGGAGTGATGGTGTTTGTCTTCCCAAGTAACCACTACACATGATGGAGCCCTGCCTTCCTGGAGATGGCTGAACACCTGCCTGCTGATGGGAAACAGTGAATGAATTCCTTGTTTTGCTTTGCTTGCGTGCACGGCTTTTGCTTTACCTATTAAACTGTCTTTATCTCAACCCATGAGTTTTCTCACTTTTACTCTTCCGATTCTCTCCCCCATCCCACTGGGGGGAAGTGAGCGAGTGGCTGTGTGGTGCTTAGTTGCTGGCTGGGGTTAAACCACGACAAGGAATCATGTATGTCTTTACTGGGCAGCAATGCCATAAGCACAAAAGTAAATTTTTAAAAGCTGTCTCATAAAAACCTCAGCTGGAGACATGCATAATTACTAGAATTTGGGCTACAAACTCTTGTCCTCAGCTTACCTCTGCACTCCTAAAACCAGGAAGAAAAGCTGGCATGGGACTTATCTGAAAGACCAACAATTGTGAGGAATTTGGGATGAGTCAGAGTAATGCATTCCAAAATCAATGAAAACTTGTTTTTCATCAGCTCCGTTTAAAAAAACCCCAATGTGTTAATAGGAAATGCCTTGGGTACCATCACATTAAGAAAAGGAGATCTCTTCAGGCCTTTTTGTACAATATGTTGTACTTACACTTTTTCATGAGTAGTTGTTCATGATTAACTCCTTGTGCAGGTATTCTAATTGCACAATAAAGGCTTTTTGTTCAGCATTCTTTTAAAATAAAGTTTTGCTTTTATTGGAAGGTAAGAATAATCTTAATGGATTTATATTGTTTCGGAGGAAGTGTTTTCTCCCTCATGACCCTCTAGCAATGCTGTAATACTGCTAGCATCTGAGATATAGATCAGGGAAAGGGTTTTCTGTCTCAGTTTTTGCATTGCAAAGTTTTACTATTTATAATAATAGGAAGAGAACTATCATTGGTTTTGAGATGAAAAACACTGGTATATGAAAGAAAATATTTGGGGACCTGGCTGGCTTCTTGCTGTCAGGCATTTGACATATACCTTCCAGAAAAACTGTAAAGCTTTCTGGAATATTAAATATTTCTTTTGCTGTCTTACTTTGACGAACAGTTCCAGAATTTATTTTCTGTTCTGTTCTGTTCCTGCATAAGCCAAACTGCTGTATACCTCAAGTAATTGATAATGTAGGTATAAATAAGTATTTGAAGTGTATTTAAGGTTTTCATGGAAGATTTTTGTTAAGAGTATGGAGACCTCACCTTTAAAGAAACCAGAGGCATCAACTTTGAAGAAACCAAGAAAAGAAGCCTTGAGTCCTATTCGAAGAAGACAGACTCTTAGACAGTATTTCGTGAAACATCCAAACATAATGAAATCTCCAGAAGCACAAAGAAGGTAAATGACCATAAGTTGTCAGGTTCATATACAGAACCAAAATATTTTGACTGAAATTTAGTTCACAATTAAGTGTGTATTTTAAAACTTTTTTCTATCCCACATCCCACACCATATGACACCATGCTCAGCATATAAAGCTGGGGGAAGAAGAAGGAAGGGGGGGACGTTCGGAGTGATGGTGTTTGTCTTCCCAAGTAACCGTTACGCGTGATGGAGCCCTGCTTCCCTGGAGATGGCTGAACACCTGCCTGCCGGTGGGAAGTAGTGAATGAATTCCTTGTTTTGCTTTGCTTGCGTGCGCGGCTTTTGCTTTACCTATTAAACTGTCTTTATCTCAATCCACGAGTTTTCTCACTTTTACTCTTCCGATTCTCTCCCCCATCCCACTGGGGGGAAGTGAGCGAGTGGCTGTGTGGTGCTTAGTTGCTGGCTGGGGTTAAACCACGGCAGAAAGAAAGCTTATATCTAAACGTCTGTAGTAATTGCACAGAAAAAATGTATAAAGCTAATTGCAAAGTAAATTGCTTCTTGTTTTATGTATTATGGTAGTTTGGGTGGATTTTTCCTTACCATTGAATGCAGACTAAATCTTTCAATATGTGAGACTAGAATAAATTGGTGTCAGCACCAATTAAGTTTCAATTAAGTTTCTATAGAATACTTGTCTGTGTCACTGTCTCCAAAATTAAAGAGGGGAAAGGCACCTTCTTGGATTTCACAGTCTGAAGTGCAGGGGAGGGCCCTCCTGCTATGTGAAGTTCTGCTCCATGATCTGCCCCGTACAACACTGCCAAAGGGCTACTTCCTGCCTTGACAGCTTTGAACCACTGGCATGTTTACCAATTCTTTTCAAATTTTAACTGAAATATTTCTCCATTCCACATCTGTGAAAGGAATGGATAGTGTATCCCTATCTATCTGATAAGTTCTGGGACGGGGCAAGGGGGGAGAGGGGGGAGAGAGAGCACTGTGTGGACAAATTGAAAGGATTCTGAAATGAATGACATTTTATGTTCAGTGCATCCCCTGGATGAGGGACAAGAAGGATCGTACAGGGAGCTAAAGAATAGTAAAAAGAGGTTTGGGGTTATTTTAATTCCTTTGGTATTGTCTGTTCTGTGAACTGAATGAAGTAAGCATCCTGAGAAAAAAAACACCTTCCGGTCCTGTAATTAATAACTGCATCATCAAGAATGTGCTAGGGCTCAAATTGAAATTGAACGGGAGCTTAACATTGACAGGTCTGAATGGGTTTTAGAATACTTCATTTTTCAAATACTGTTTCAATATAGTTTTAAGTTATATTGCTGCCTTGATAGAGAGTTGTATATTCAAGGCATTCACTGGATTTGTCTCATGCCTGCAAATATATAGCAACCTGAAATTATTTCTGGTTAAATTAATTTTATGATGTGGAAATTAATAATTTCACACAGATTTATTCAATTGTATGTGACTGGTTTTAAAATTCCACTACAGCTCCAACTCACGCTCATTTTTTGTTTGGTCTACTTATTTATCCAGCTCTTGGATGGCATCAATCTAACAAAATAATCCTAGTAATTAGCCTCATTGTGCCTCAGTTTCTTTATCTGAAGATAACAGTAATCCCCTCATCAGTGAGGGATTTGAAGTTTTCTGCATCAACATTTGGAAAATATTTTCAGATCCTTGAATGAAAGAGGCAGGGAATTCAAGTTATTATTCAACTGGGACACAATGTAAAAGGGATAGTCATTTGTTTCCAAATCCATTTTCAGTGAAATCCAAGAAGAAAGAGTTTTAAAAAGAATAATGATGGAACTAGAATTAATTGTTGGAATTACAGGCTAATATGCTGAACTAATTAAGCCAGCAGAGTTCCATTTATGTTTGCCAAAGATTCTCTCTGAGCTAAAGATACTGAGTACATAATCAAACGAGAGAAGTGAAAATATGAAGCATAGGTTAATCTTTAAAACAGAGTGGGTGAAAGGGTCCAGAAGCAAGTGCTGAAGTCAAATATTTACCACTGCAATTTAATTTTCCACTTTGAAACCCCAGAGATAATTAGAATTATTCTCATTTGTCTCCCATGTCAGCATGATTTAGGATTCTACTTAATGTGCAAAGAAAAAAAAGTACTTGTTGAAGCCAACCAACAATCTCAGTGTCACACAGTGGAAAACCCGAATATGCTACATAAGAAATCATCACAAGGTGATGGATCCGGCTCTATAGTCTATCTGGGCTGTTCTCAGGACAGCTGTGTGGAAGGTGAAGCTCTGTAAAGAGTCGGTGCACCTTCAGGGCTGGTTTAGCTCCTGGCCAGACATCCAAAATTGAAAAGAACATTTCAGGAGCCACCAAAAAATAACAATGTCCTAGGCAAAACTCCTTGCTTCTTGGCAGTTTTGTGTTCTCCTCACTGAGGCCTGGCGGGGTGGCATAGGATCCTCTACTGTGGGTTTTCCGAATGTGAGAACTGGTAGTGCCTGACAGCTCTCATGGCTGCTCTGCAGCATGCGAGCAGAATGAGGTCTGTGCTTCATGCTTCGCACCTTGCTTCATGCCCCATGGATACTGGCATCATATAGCTAGAATATGGCATAGCTAGAGGAAAAAATCAAGATTCTGTTTATCCTATAAAATTGCTGTATACATTTCATTATCATACAATGGGTAGTATATTAATTAGCTCTGTTCTTACATTCTTACAAGTGCACTACCAAGTGGAATACTACCAACTATTTAAAAACTGCTTTAAAGAACAATTATAACTGTGAAGAAATCCAGGTTGTTTTGCCCCAGCTTCCCGACTGGTCTTATCCCCCAGGAACTCTGCAGCTCATCATTCAGAACCCAGTGTCACTGCTGTTATATTGAGAACCTTGTTTATGGGCAAAGAGGAAACACAACTTCTATTTAAAGCCAAAAATTTATTTTTAGTGCAATTTAAGTCTTAGCCTATTCTAAGAATCATTATTAATCCAGGTCTAATTATTATGGGAAAAGAAAGAATACGTTGATGCAGAAAAAAGCTTAAGTAATAATAATAGTAATAATAGTTAAAATTATTATATAAACTGTTACTATTTTTACCCCTCTTCACCTGTGTAATGCTCACACTTCCACTGCTGCCCTGGGCCTGAAGGTCAGTGGTTTCATGCTGGTGTGTGTGTGAGGAGCTGTTAGGGCAAGTCATCACATCTGGAATCATGGGCCAGGAAGAATATGATGTTGATGCTTTCTTCTCCCTCACTCTAGGATCAATTTGGGGTAATTTTTATATGTTTAACACACTTTCACACCTTGCTCTTTCTTCATGGGTTTGCAGTTCCATGTTAATCTAAATTCAATATATATGGTGTTTTGCATATGTTAGGTACTTGGTTTCAGTTCTCTTTGTTACCCATGAAAACTGTTTTTGTCCAGCACGAGGTCTGCAAGTCATTTGTAGTTGTGGGGTCTCCAGCGCCAGGGATGTGCCCCATCCCTTCTCGTCCCACGCCTGTGCTCCTCTGCTGCGTCCTGAGCCTCCACTTCTCAAGGCTGTTCTGCTCGGACTGCATTTCTTTACACTGCGTCATGATGTCAGTTGCGATACAACTACCATCTTTTTTTCTTCTCAGTGGTAGGAAATTGACTTTTTAATCTGTTTTAAAGTCTGAATGTCCATGCAGCAAAAAGCTTGATGAAAGGAGTGCAGCCTGCACTTGGAAGATGGAAGTTCCTTATTTCCTGGTGGAGTGCTGTACGAAATCATTGCTCACATGCTGTACGTTTGGCTGAGATTCCCAGAGATGGGCCCATTTGCCTCAACTGGAAAGCTCCATGAAGAGGATTTCCCCACCACCTGCAAGGCACAGTTTGCCTCCAAACCGCATCTGTCTGTCTCAGGTGCGAGGGAACGTTCTCAGGGAGTCTCTTTTACAGCCTTGCACAGCTTGCTTGGAAAGCCCTGCCTTGTGTGGGCAGCCTTCATCCTCTTCAGCGACAGTACTGCTCTGCTTTAAGAACTGGGCTTCTTACTGCGGTCCCTTCCCCAAAGATGATACACCAAGATGTCCCAGTGGTTTCTTATAAATACCAAGAAGAAACACAGCACAGTCACTGCCATAAAAAATGTCAACAAAGGTCCTAGCAGCAGGAAAAACTGGTTTAATTGACGGGGTGTCACAGAATGAAGCAAAAAATGCTGGTCATGTTTACTTAAAAACCCGAAAATTTTTAATTGCTCAACTTCGAGGCTTCAGGGCTTGGAAGGCAGGTACTCACCTACCTGTCTATAAACATAGTTACGCTCCACAGTGAGGAGATAAAGAAACAAAACCAGAGGATATTGTTACGGGAAAGAAAAAGGGTTTGATTCTATGTATTGAAGATACACAACAGAATAACGAGTACTGGCCTTAGAAGTGAAGCATGGTTGGTTTAAAAGCAAATTAGGACAATAAAGTGGAGTGGGGGCAGACGACTTGTGGGAATGCTGTAGGTCCCCTAACACTCAGGTATCGGAGAAGACAGATGATCGATGATACGACAAATGATTGGTTAATGAGGATGAGTAGATGCGATAAAAACATGATCCTCATTGCTGTAGGGAAATAATAATGGCATTTTGTATAACAGTGACATGAGTTTCTTTCCTGATTCTGAGTTCACTTATACAGACTAGAAATGAACTTGGAAAATCAAAACTCCATCAGCAAAGGAAAGTGAATGGGGCAGTTCAGATCTACCGATTCTGAGGGCCACACACAAGGTAAAGACTCATTTGAAACCAGATTTCTACAGAAACACTTAGTTTTGCTACAGTTTTCTTGTCTAATATCCCTTTAAAGACAATCTTTTACTAAATGATTTTCTACTTAGGTTTAGAAAGCAGAGACAGTGAAAATACACGTTACTTTTGAAGAAGTGCTAGCTTTTATTTTACCAGATTAAAAAAAAAAAAAATCCCTCCTTCTACAAAATTCAGCATGACTAGAATAACAGCTATATTCTAAGTCAGGATACAGATGCAACAATTCTCTGTTACTTTATCAGTTACTAGAAGCAAACATAAAGTGTGTAATGGGGTACAGATGGGTATGTTGTGAACAGAATTAAAAACGGACTTGAAAGGTTCAGGAACTTCTCTGCTCGGAACGTATTTATGACTACTATTCATTATGATCTGTCACCAAGATGTCCCAGTGACGAACAAGGACCGGGCCGGCTGTACTGGATGCTCTTTACTCAGTACTGAAAACACAGCCCTTCCGCCAAGTTTACGATTTAAAACGCGGCAGATACCGGATCTGGTGTCACTCAAAACAAACCTATCGTGGAGAGCAGGATTTATTGCTTAACACGCGGCTGGCTCCAGCGTCCTTCAGCAGTTTCCAGGGAGGGGCTCCGTGCTGGTCAGCGACCCGTCACCACCACCCCGAAACCAGCCCGCCTCCCCACAGGCCCCAACCGGGGGGGGCTCCTCCGCCTGGGCGCGGTGACCTGTCAAACCCCCGGCCGCGCCACGGCCCGGCACTACGGCCCCCCTCAGACACCCAGGCTCGCGCCAGGCCTCAGGCGGGCCCGCCTGGAC
>WAAD01007744.1:7714-21238 GCA_013389945.1 Fregata magnificens
TGGAGAAGAGGAGGCTGAGGGGAGACCTGATCGCTCCCTACAACTACCTGAAAGGAGGCTGTAGTGAAGCGGGTGTTGGACTCTTGTCCCAAGAAACTAGCGATAGGACGAGAGGGAATGGCCTCAAGTTGCGTCAGGGGAGGTTTAGACTGGACATCAGGAAGAATTTCTTTACCGAAAGAGTTGTTAGGCATTGGAACAGGCTGCCCAGAGAGGTGGTGGAGTCGTCAGCCCTGGAGGCGTTCAAAAAAGGTGTAGACGTGGCACTCCAGGGCCTAGTTTAGGAGTCATGGTGGTGTTAGTTGATGGTTGGACTTGATGATCTTAGAGGTCTTTTCCAACCTTAATGATTCTATGATTCTATGATTCTATGTAGCCCAGAATATGGTTGGCTTTCTGGGCTGCAAGCGCACATTGCCGGGTCATGTTGAGCTTCTCATCAACCAACACCCTCAAGTCTTTCTCTGCAGGGCTGCTCTCAATCCATTCTCCCCCAGCCTGTACCTGTGCTTGGGGTTGCCCCAACCCATGTGCAGGACCTTGCATTTGGCCTTGTTGAACTTCATGAGGTTCCCACGGGTCCACCTCTCAAGCCTGTCAAGGTCCCTTAAGGGCCTTGACAAGGTCATGCTTAATAAATAATTCCTTATTATTAGCTGTGTGATGATTTTAATGTTATTCAAGTAACTTGGGGCTTTGGTGGTGGTGGTGTTTTATTTTGCTTGGTTTTCTACTGTGAGTACATTGAGGTCACTTCTGATCAGTCTTTGGAAGGTTGAAGATGCCTGTGAAACCCAGTTTCTAGAGTAGTCTGCTTTTGTTTGAAATGGGTAATATATACTTTAGTGTTTAAAATAGAAATGAGTCAAGCAAATCATATGTTTGCTATTTACAGAAACTTTTTTAAAGGTTTGGGGTTTTTTTTGTTCTGTCTAAAGTTATATTAGAAAGAATTTCCACACAGCTACTGCAAATCTGAATAAAATCTGTAAGTTCTCATCTAAATTTATCATGAGTTTTTAACTATTTCATAGAAATCCAGACATATTTTAACAATGAAAACTGAGTTATGGCTTGGGATTTAAAGTGCTTTAAGAAATTAATAGATCATTTATGAATTCAGGATGGTTTGAGTATACCTATATGGCTATTCAAAACCCAATCATTGGAAAAAAGACAATAATGCTCCACAACATAACCATGATTCGTAATTTAAAGGATGATAGATTCTTGACTATAGAGTGCTCCAGCCCTGACGCAAACAGGCTGGCTTCTGTGTCATGCTGAATATCACACACTGGGACAAGTTAGTCATGTCTAGATGTGCAAAATTATGGTAACTGAGAGGTACTCCATTTTCTCTAAATTAGATATTGTTCTTTAGATTTCAGTATAGTGTCCTGCCAATAAACCAAGCCTGGTTGTCTCTGATTTAAGTAGTGACATACTGAAAACCTTGTGGGCTTGTGATAATGACAACATTGGCTTTTAGGCACACTGGTTTTGCTTTTGTTCTTATTTTAGCATGCATTTTTTATGTCATGACTGTGCATATTCCTTTTCAGAGTAGGTGTGGAGCAGCTCTAAGTGTCTTAATGTGTTGAGGTAAAGAAACCTGTTCCAGAAACAGTATTTTGAGTCATGGTTCTCACATTTTAAGAATGAAAATGAGTTCATTGGTGCCTGCAAATTCCTTTATTTTATTTAGACTTGTAGAGTTAGTGATAACATAAATGTTTGCTGCAGGTTGGGTAGATGAGGCTTTATGTTTTCTTAATACAGTCATGTTGCTCTGTCAATCCAAATACTGTGTGGGACATATTGACTAGATTTATCATTTCTGATCTATCTTTAGACTTTCACAGATTACACTATGAGATTAATGCCATGGAGCAAAAAGGGTACAGTCTGTCGTAGCTCAGTTTATACCTTTTCATGTTTCTTCTGGGAAATATCCCTATTGTCTTAAGTGCCATCCTATATGCCTTCCAGTTGGAAACTCCATTCTCTTTGTTTTGCTGTGCATTAAGAGTTCCAAAGGCATGGCTCAGATTTCTAAGTCTTGCAAGACAAATATTGAATTCAGATTTTTCTAAGTAAAAACCCCTTAAAATGTATTTTTTTTGTATGTTTAAATAAACACATATTTTGTTAATCATCTGGGATTTTGGTTTTTATTTGCAAAATTTGTACAATTGAACCTTCATATAAAATGCCAAAATATGTGACTGTTTTTAAAATTATTAGTTTTTTTATAAATCTATAAAACTTTTTGTTATAAACTTTATTAACAAAAGCAGTAGTTAACAGATATAAAAATAAGCAAGTTACATAACCATGGCAGGCTCCTGCAGTCTTTAGCTTTTCCCCACAAATGACATACACAACATTCTTGGCTGGAGCTTTATTCAAAACACATTTCAAAGACACAACTGTAAAACATTAGATCCTTCCAAAGAGCAAATTGACTAATGGGAAGAAACAAGACAGACCTGCTATGCAAGGCAAAAGAAGTCTCCACCTAACCCAAATTCTAGTTTCCAAGAAAGCTACCAGCTATATAAGTCAGGAAGAGACAATTCTTCTCTTAAGTTCACTTAACTAACTTGGGATAACCACAAATGGCTTTATACAGTCTGTAATCTCCCTGTTGATATCCTTTCTTTTATTTATTGCTTTCATGTCTCTGGTGAGTGTCTTCCCAAGATAGGACATCAGAGAAGATTGTAGTCAACCTACAATTTGACTCCTGAATAAAGACATGGTCATTTTCTAGTCTAGAGATCATGTTCACACCCAAGAATATTGGCAAACTGATGTTCTAGCAGGAGGCAGATCACCAGTTTCTTAGGTTTCAATGCCTTCATGTTTACTTTAGATCTCAGGTTAAATATTCATGGATACATATTCACACAGAGTTGAAACAGCCTGTGTAATAACTCCTATTTTGTCCTCTTTTCTGCCTCTTAATGCTGAGTGATAACTTTTGATGTAGCTTGTTATCTCTTAAAACTTATTTGACAGACCTAATACAAACAATATTGAGAGAAGGGAGAAGAACTCATAGATCAATCAGTTGAACACAATGCTGAATCTTCTCTACTCTCAAATATTTCAGACCTTTCATTTGAACTTAATTAGTTTTCTGCATTTTTAATTACAGTGTGGTCTTGCTAGAGTTCATAAATATTATCTGGATAGATCAATTTTGGGTAGGAAGATTTTCAAGGGAAGTCTGAGTATTAAAGTGAGATTGCTGTCTTGGTCAATAATAATCATCTTTTTAAGTGAGTATTGAACTTCTGCCACAGGAAGGCAATTAAGGGAATATGCTGCTACCATCTTTGTACTTATGTCCATTTACATCTGCATGACCACTAACAGCAAAAGTTGGGATGCACTGAACCCAACTCAGGTGGACTTCTAGCTGTGTAACTGCATTTGATTTACTTCAATTCATACTGAAATTTTGGTCAAATGCAGTTGGGTATTGCCCCCCCACCCCCCAAGGCATTATAAGCCACTTTTTTTTTTTTTGCAAAACCTCTGCGTTTAAAATTAAGCAGAAGATTGATGAAATATTGAAGAAAATCCATTTATTTGATAAATGCTGTAGAATCATTGGGGTGTTCTGTATAATCACAGGAGAGTCTGACCATTGCCCGCTCAGCTACATTCTTTCTTTTGACATGTTAGCCACTTAACACTGATACACACAGTGATGCAAATTTTCAATGGATCACAAGAATAAAAGCCACCTTATGATTACCGTGTTATTCTAATGATTGTGTCTAGTCACATGGAGACAATTAATAACAGTAGGCCATGTGGAACACCATGCTGGGAAGATGCGTTAATGGAAAATTTCATAAGTCTTAAGTTTTTTGTTTGTTTATTTTTGGGGTGTGATGGAAGAAGACAGGAAACAAGGGGGTATTGTAAAGACAAAGGGTTTTTCATAAAATCAAATACTTTAAGTATCTGTGAATCCTATCAGATTAAGTTGTAGAACTTATGCTTGTATAGGAATGACTATTAAATCAAAATAAACAGCTTCTGGGTTTGTTTCTGTCAGATGAAAATGTTAAGTGCTGTCTTTTGAAATGTTTTGGTTGTGGTAGTGAGGTTGTGTAAATGGAATAGCTCTCAGATACATACTGGAATTTCTTCTCAAATTTAATGCTGTTTAGATGTGAAGAGCTAGTTTCAGCCTATCTCAATCTGTGTGATTTAATTCTCACAATCAAAATTTTTGGACTACAATTATAAATAATAAGCATAATCTGGCTGGTCTCCTTTTTTCCATTGTGTGCTGTTAAATGCTGAGATTAAGCAAGAAGATTAAGGTCACCTCATATCCTCTAGGATCACACTGAGGCAGTACCATACTTTTGTTCACTTTTACAGAGACAAGATCTATTTGCAAAAATAATGAGAATGAGAATAAAGTCAGAATAGAAGGGAACAACACAAGTAATTTACTTCAGCTGTTGTCAATAGTTTAACCAGTTTTCCCAGCTGCAGTAGCCACTGAGGTAGTCCACAGTTCACAATAGCTCTTTCCTGATTGTAAATGATATTAGCTCAGAAAGAACCTCCAATATTTTGTGTTTCATTTCTCTTTCACTTTCTTACATGAATTGTTTCCTAGCATTTTCCTAAACAGAGAAATAATCACTGATTTGAAGAAGTAGAAAAAAAGTAGCACCCACTTTAGAAATGCATTTGAAAATATTGCATCATATATGTCAAACTTGCTACTGAAGCAAATATAAATAAAGATGAGTCTCCATCTTACTGATGTTACCTCCTTTAAGATGAAGAATTATTGGTATTCACAGATGAGATGAACATTTTTATCTACCTAGTAACAAGCAAATTAACAAGACACCTACTGAGTTGTCTTAAGAAAGACACTACACGTAAAAAGAACTAATTACTATTCACTCTGGAATACGGCTCTCCATTCATGGTAAGCTGTGTTGCTGACTTCATGTAGACAATACAGAGCAGGTGTCTGGTTGTCAAACACCATGCCCTTCCTGATGGCTTTGACAGTGGCAGTCCTTCAGCAAAGAACAAAAAGTAGTCTGAAGAGTCCCTACATGTCCCTTCATGTTTGGTGGTGAACATTTCGGTTTCTTTAAAGGTTCATTTATACCATACTCATCAGCATAGCATCTGATCTTCTCCCAGTAGTGCATTAGGCAGTATGACAAATATGTGTCACATTTTAGTTCCCCTTTCCTCTCCCCAGGGGAGAAAGGCTAAATGAATATAGATGCTCAGAGATAAATTCAGACCTGCTGTAAGTAATTGTGATTCCATTGATGTCAGTAGAGTTGCACCCTACTACTTTTGATTTGAAACTGGAACAGAGAACCACATTGTTCTTTGTAAAATAAAAATAAACAGTATGTGAAGATGTTTCCAAACATTTCAATAATATTATCTAGGACAGATTCTTCCCTCAGTTAAAGCCGTACAAATCCATTTGAGTTAATGACATCGCACAACTGTAAATGGAATCAGCCCTTATACATACATACATACAGCTTACAAATGTCTGTGATTATTAGATACACATTTCTAGACATACACAGATCACCACGCAAAACTGCAAGTTTGGCCTCCTGTCTTTTAACAAATAGGTCAGTGGGCTGAAACACCTTTGGGTAAACCATCCTTTGCAGTTTTTGTGTGCTCTCTGTATTGTCAATTGAAAACAGAAAATATTTTTTAACACAATTTTGCAGGTCAGCTGCTTAGGGTTTACTGTGGCCTTATGAACCACATGTGGGCCACTGAACACAGTTTGAGGATTACCGAGATAGGATATAACTTTGATTCAGCTCACATCTGGATGTGTTAGAGCCTCTTTCTGAATGAATGATCTGCGAGTGGTTTGTATAGCATGAAATTGCCAAAAATACAGGTGCTCCTTTCTAATTTGTCCAAGGAGATGACAGACTGAAAATATAGATAATCTTAAATTTAACAATAATTATTTGAAGTTAAGATATATATGGAAGTAAATCAGCATAATTTACTGTAAAGTAAGTCTGTGGGATTTCACTGGTGTATGACTAGAGGCTTCCAGAAAATGATGGGTATGTTGATGGCTTACTTTGTTAAGAGGAAGAAAAGTGATGGTGTTTTTCATCACCCTTGTGTGAGTTTTCAACTGAACTGACTAATGCACTGCATTAGATGTATTTTATAAATAAAAAAGATATTTACTTCATGTATAGTGTAGTCAGTCAAGTAGAACTTTAAGATTTAGAAGTATCCATCTTTTTAGGAGTAGTCATTGATGCGAAGAGTCACATATATACTTGTTTTTATCTCTACTTTTTAAAAAAGTACATAAATTCTGATTTTGCCTAATTCTCTAGGAAAAAAGAGCAGGCAGCTTCTTCATTCTGTTTCTCTTCTTCCTCTTAGACTCATACACAGTGTGTTCATCAAACCATATTCTGCCTTTTTATCATGACCAGTCGCAGTTGGCAGACCTGAATACTCTTTGCTGGCCTTGCCGCCAGCGAGAGCCGCCAGTACATGAAGCGTCTCTCTGCCATGGAACTTCCTGTCTTGAGCAGTCCCTCACTCCAGCAGAGGATGAAGCTTCCCAGCGCTTCTGCATCTGCAGAAGAGTTGTTGGTATGATCCTGGTTGTTGACGAGAGCTCTGTTTGTGTTTGGGCCAAAACATACTTGAAAACTGCTGTTAGCACTTTGCTTTATGGAGTCAAGACCTTTTGACCAGAGCTTCACTGCTCTTAAATGCAAACGTGTGTTGTTGTTAAGTTCCATCGCTGTATTATGGCAAGGCTCAACTATATTATGCTCTTTCTATTGCCTCTACAGGTTTCTGAAACTCAGGAGCATAGTCTGGAGAGAGGTGTTCCCACAGATTCTGAATGATATGGATTTATTGTGGGTAGGTCTAGCCACAGCCTACAGATTTAATTCAATTTTCACTGCAGCAAGGGAAAATTTCTATAATTTTGAAGGCCTTTGGTTTATGAATGGCGTTAATTTAACTAGATGCAACTGGAACACAGAAAAGTAGTCTATTCGTAGCACTTGTGACACAAAGAATTCTTAAGCTCCAAGCTCCATTCCCGAGGATGACTTCCTATGGAGATTCAAAAGATTTCTTTGGAGGTCTTCTGCAAGAGAAGGACAAATTTTTTTTCAGAAGGATACTACATGGAGTAATTATAAATGTTGTCATGTTGGAGAAGAACAAGACTAATGCTATCAATACAATTGCTGCCTTTTACATCTTGACTCTGGGTGACTTGCAAGTTACAAGTTCCTGAATCAAATGTCTTGAGGTTATCTTTTCATGATTAATGATACCATGTTTTCTAGAGACAGAAATTTGTTGCACTGTTCCTTCACTTGTAGGCTTAGCTGTCTGAAGATACTTTTTTTGCATAATATGTTTTTAGTTACCTACCATGGAGGAATTCTTTGAATCCTATGTTGACCTATTATTGATCATAAGGGGTGGTCCTTTCTCCAGATTCTGGCTCTAGTCCTCTTAGCTGGGAGCAAGGCTTAATAAAACTGAAACAATAAATATCTTATATCTACATAACACTTGAATCCAAAAACAGTTTAAAAAGCAAGGATGAATTCATTTACCACTGAAATGCCAGCCACCTCTGGGGTGGAACACATGGTTCTTATTTTCACAGAGCTAAGCAGCTGTTTAACAGTACAAAACAACAGTACATTATAGTTTAAGTCATGAAATGAAGAATAATCCTGTATCCAATTGAAATGTAAGATTAAACTTAGATGGGGGTAAAATAATTACCCAAATTGGTAAAATGATCAGAACACAAAGACTAACCCCGCTATTCTGGCACAGTGGGCCACCAAAACACTAAGGACTGAGTGTGGTAAGGAACATAATTTTTCATTACATCTAAGAGCTGTTATCTTCAGTTAGATTGAATTTTTTGCAGCAAAGTGATTTCTTGTTAAAAAATGTGGTCCATCAATATCCAGCCTTTCTGTGGAAAGTACATGCCATTTAGACAGGAAAGGTTTTTTGGAGTCTACTGTGGAATTTCTGATCAAAAAGAGTTTGAGCCAGAACCACTAGTAACCTGACTGTTATGCACATCTCCCAGGATGTGGGAGAATGAAATTCAAGTCCCTGTTTGGATTACTTCACAGTGTAGACTTGGACCTGGGTTTCCTATGTCCCAGAGGAAGGTCCTAAATTACTGGACTTGCAGCTATTCCGATCATGTTTTCTTCTTATTTTCCCATGGAAAAAATACAAAAAAAATTGAAAGGTCTTGGGTTTGGCTCAGTGTAGAATGTGAATTTTGCAATTTCAAAAACTTTCCTGGAACAGGAAAGTTATTTTCCACCCAGTTTACCTCCCGCTGCAATGTATTCCTTTGCAATAAGATGAAAAGTTACTGAATTTACTGCAGTATTATCTTAAAGGGAAGACAATCACTCTGTAGGGTTCATATGGTTTTATATTATACTGTAATGTTTCTATACATTCATCTATGTAGCCTATACATCAAGCTACGTCATCAGAAAATTTAATCTGGAAGTTAGAAAGTTTCTAGCAATTGCAGCAATCAACTTTTCAAATATGCATCCAATAAAAATAATATGAACACATACCTACCTACTTTTAAGGTGGAGTTAATAATCCTCTAAAAGTACCTATTTACAATAGCCACTAGGTGGACACTACAAGATAGGTGGTCCTTTTTGTTCTTTTTGACCGTGCCTGGCAGAAAGACCTTCTCACATTCTCTGCTGGGGAGGTTAGGGAGTCAGAAGACATTTTTGTAGTTAAGGAGGTGTTATCACTTCTGTTTTCTTTTGGCAATCACTTCCAATAACTTTTATATTCTGATAGATGCCACTCCTGATACTGATAAGAACCAATATCTTTTGTCTATCAGGCAACCAAAAAATAGATTTAAGACTGTTTACCTGTTTCAAATACCTCCAGGTCAGATGGCAACAAAATTCTACTACTAATGAGCAATGTTGGATTTGATTCAGTGGTGATTCTTCCATTCTATTACCAATGCACTGAGCCTTCAGGTCTAATGAGGTCTATTGATTCCTGCAGATTTATATTATTTATTAACCTGTCAAATTCATTAGATTTCTGTCATATTACTGAAAGAGGTGATACACAATTATAAAGAAATATCTATTACTTTCAGCAATATAGTTACTGTCTGGTGTATGGTCACTAAAGGTGTTGAGCCCAGGAACTGTGAAGTCAATGGACACATTTCACTAAGATTTGGATGAGCTCAAAATATTTGTGCAACCCCATTGGCAAGGAAGCCTAGCATTGAAGAAACTTGAGTCTAAAGATTCCTCAAGTCTCTTGTTCTCTTAAGGCCAACTTTTATGAAAGTCAATGGGAGGCTAGTTTCCAACAAAATTAATGACTGCATATTAATGGTTATTCAGAAAATTGAATTGTTTGGTCTTTGAGGAAGATACTAACCCTTTCTATTGTATTTGGACCACAGGAAGAGCACCCAAGTTATTCAACAAGGTAGGAATAATGATCTGGGGAAAAAACCCCAGACAACCTCCAGTAACAAGAAGAAAAATTATCACAATGATTAGTCAAAGAACAACAAAAAAAGGAATAATAGCATACAGAGTTCCTCAACACAAATCTTGTTTCTAGTCTGATGGCCTAGATACAGAGGCCTTTATAGTTAAATCAAATTAAATGGCAGTCATTGTGTATATAATCACACGTATCTAAATGTAATACGTATAAAAACTCTACACCAACATAAAAATATATTAGATGTTCTTGTTAAGAATAAACAAACATTGCCTTGTTTGGCAGAATTTTCAAATGCATATTGCTTCCTTTATTTATTTTTTTATTACAATAAAAATGTGTTTTGTATTAAATCTATTGTTATAAAGAAATTAAGTCCTGAAATCTGCCAGCGTGGCTTTTTTCCATAAAGTGGAAAAAAAAGCCCTCCTGTTTTAGATACTTGAAAACATTAGAAATCTGAAAATGAAAAGACCAGCCTCTGCGTAGCAAATTACTCCATAAAAATAAAAAGAATTCTTCTGTGTGAACTTAAATGGTTTGAAAGCAGAACATAGCAGAAGAGAATAGCGTGCATGGTCATAAAGGAAAACAGAGGTTTTAAGTCAATCTTTACAGATGTATCATCGGAGTCATTCAGGAAGAAAAATAATAAAAAATAAATAAATCGGAGGCTATTTCACAGAGATTTGGGTCTGATTCCCCCTCTGCTGGGGCAAAGATTATTTGCTCGAGCCTGCACTTGTGAAGAAAACTCAAAAAAAAGCCTTACAAAAAGTCTTTTCCTTGATCTGCTCCTTAGCTTTGAACAATGGGGACAAAATTTTGTGGCCTTACATCTGTATTAATGGGTATGACTTGCAAGGCCTGAGCTTCCAAACTTTACCACTCAGAGTGCTTACTTTCTGCTTTCATCTTCTTCTATGGTTTAACCTACACTTCATATTACACCTTATTATTCCCCTGTGTCCATCTACATTTTGTTATTATCATTAATTCTGTGTAGTAGGTTATATATAACTTAGTGATATCGAGTTTTACTTAGATTCTATTCTGCAAGGTACTTTACAAATACCTAATAAAAGACCATCCTTGCTCCAGAGAGCAAAACATTAAAAGCGATAGAAGACTGAGAGGAAAATTGCAATCCTACAAATTGTCCTGTCCAAGATCCCATGGTTGGCCAGTGGCAAAATCAGAAATAACATCTTATCTCCAAGGCCCTGAACACTGCCTGCTCTGTCTCTTATTGCCTGATTTCTCCTGTCTCCCTCAGCAACTTTCTGAGAGGCTACCATAGCTGCCTCTGAACACTCAGTAGAAGAACATCTAGGTATAATGAGCCAGGTCACTTGTCAAAGAAGAAATGGTCTAAGTGTTCAGAGGGAAAAGAGATATTGAGCAAACACCAAATGAACATATATCTTGCTATATGTTTCAGATTTTTTTTCTTTTGGAGAGGTAATCAGTGACTTGGCTGATAACAGAAGGGGACAGACTTGACATCATTTATTTGGACTTAGCAAAACATTTGACAAAATGCCTCTCAGGGAGCGGGTGAGTAAGGTCGTTGATGATGACATCAGTATCAGATAGGTGAAAAGGCTTAATAATCAGCTGTGTGGCAACATACAGATAGTGTAAATTCATGTGAAGGAAAGGATTCTGGCAGAAAGCAAAAAATGAAGGGTCTTTATGACTTGGTATTGGGACCAGTTCTGTTCCAGATTTATGTATAGATTTAGTGCTTGTGTTCCTTTCCTGGCTGAGAGCTGAATCGCTGTAGTGTCCTGCTTAATCATGATGCAGCTGTGCTCAAGTTTAAGCAAAACTGCCAACCTTCCAATGGATATTAGGAAAAAAAATTTTAAAAGAAAAAACAATATTTAAGGTAGAATTCTTGAAAATTTTAGATTACTGATCCTTGGTTTCCTCTGCATTCATCTTCCTGTGGCTTCACTTTAGCCCCAGACACTATTTTTGACAGTATTGTGTCAGCCCTCGGCTGTCACATGGCCCTTGCATGTGAGTTCTGGTGTTTTGAAATGGCTGGAGGTTCTGCTCAGTGGAGGGGTTACATATTTTTTTGTATTTTGGAAGGTCCTGGCCAGGACACCACCAAAATCTGGGTATCCCTAGCTGCTATAATGGTCTTTTGAAGCTACGGATATCTGAGTAAAATTATAAGAGACCTGTGGTTGCTTCAGACTGCACATCCCAAGCTCTGCCTTCAGTCTAGGATAGTTACTAAGCCACCATAGTCAAGCTACCACCCATGCCTGTAGCAGACAGCACATTGTGGAGTGATATTGGCAGTCATTGTATATTACTCTGCTTGCTTAGTAAGCTTGAAAGTCTGTCTACTTTCAGCTGGTTATCATCTCATAGCTGAAAGCAGTCTTTGACATGAGTCTGAAATGATGCTTATGTTCACAGCCCTTCATCTACTGCAAAATGTTTTACCTGTGTCCACACTGCAACTGTGCAAACGTTGACTTAGAGTTTCTACTGTCAGACTGGACTACGCTATAAAAGGAACATCAACAGGTTCTTATGGTTGAGAAAGTATAGAGATACAGACAAGGACCTATTAAGGGTTGTCTTCCCACATAAGGTAAAAGTAAAGACTTCCAGAGTCTGTTGACTAGGCTGGTGGAGGGAGGAGAAACCATTGAGCTGAGCTTAGATGAATGGCTTTCAAGGAAGGAAGCACCCGTGGTAGGGAGCAGAACTTATGGGATGCAGATTTAACCAAACCAGATGAAGCCACCTCTAGCATATCCTTGCAGATCTGATTATAGGGTAGCACAAAAATGGCATAAAACCAAATTTTCCTTTCCTTATGGGCAGATCTTGAGATTGTCCTAGAAGTGAGGAAAGCATTCCTGAATAGGATTAGCCTGGCTCTGGTCTTGAACAGTTTTCTCCCAGCCAATTCATAGGATGCTCTTTTTCATCTCACATAAGATGTCCACATGTATTATCCTTTGCAAGACAGAAGAGGCAGAACTTAAATGAAATCCAGTCTCAAACACAATGGGGATGTTCTAGCGAGCATGGTGGCCCACCCAGACTTTGGAACTCTCTAGTTTGCAGACTGAAGAACATGCATTGGTATGGGAAATGTAAATTTTGACTAAATAACTAAGGCCAAAGCCTTGCTGCTATGCAGGCTGATGTAGGGGGCCTGGTAAACTCTTCGGTATCATTTTCATGCAGCAATTACAGAGCCAGAGGTTTAATCTGGCTTAATATCTCTCAAAACAGATGACAAACATCAAAGAGAACAGATAATCTGCTAGTTAGGTTAGCTGCTTTGGACTCTGGAAATGGGTTCTATTTAGTTTCCTACCCTTCCAATGACTTGATTTTCAAGCTCTTGCAAGTTACCTAAGGTGTCCTAAGTCACATTTAGATCATTTATATGCATGCATTCGTTACAGATGTCAAAATGTCTTAAAGATACATTTCACTTCCTGGAAGGGTAATTCCTAATACTTACACTAATTTTGGCAATCTGATGTTGCCACACTGAGAGTATGTGATCTTTTGACCTCTTCCCCGCCCTTGGATATAACTCAACACCACGCTGATTGGGTATGGAATTGCTACACTGAATAAGATGTAGAACTGATTACTTGCTTGCATGTATTGAACAGAATTCAGGAGGAAACTGGATAGTTTGCTATAGAATCTTGATGTGAAGCAACAGAACCGAAGAGTAATTCTGGATTAAAGAGAACATAGTAAAAAGGTGCTGCTATGATGAAGAACATCACTTCCCTGTTTGAGGTCCAAAGAACAGAAAGACATAGCTTACTAAAACATAAGACTGGGAACTATCACTGAAGAATTTTAGGCTGTCATTCCTTCTCTGTTGGGACAGGATCCAGATAGCAGAGGTAATACTGTCTTTTGTCTGAAGATTTCCAAATTTCTTTT
>WAAD01007744.1:25133-90233 GCA_013389945.1 Fregata magnificens
CTGGAGCAAAGTCACTCCTCCAGCTCTTCCACCAAAAGAAGGTTGCCAAAATGTTTCCTTTCTTTTCTTTATTTATTTCTTTTCATGTAATGACTTGGTCATCAGAGCATCAACCTGAGGTGTAGAAGATCAAGATTAAATTCCTTCTTTTGTCTGAACCTGCCACTTTCACATTCTATACAACTGCTAAATCCAGGAGGCAAGAGAGTGCATGTCAAATGGATGCTCCCCATCCCTCTTCTTGAAACTGTGATGACCAAATATTTATTGACCAAGAGTGTGAGCACCAATCTATACACTATTGGTTTTATCTGAGTGTTAACCACCGAACCAATGACTTGGATTCAATTAAACCTTAATTTAGAATACTTGTATATAAGTTGAAACAAGGACTGAAATACAGATCTCTGCCTTGTCAGGTGAATTTCTCCAAGTACACACTTGTCTAGCAGAGCCATAATCACTCCTCTGCTCTGGCCCAGTGAATATTTAATTATTCCATGCAAATTTAAAGACTTTGAACAGAAGAAGGCTGAGAATGTCTTGTCACAGAGTATTTTATATCTTGGTCACTTATATATTCACTAAGAAGGTAGGAAATGCAGTTTGAAGTCTCCCTAGGCAAGTGAGGTCACTGAACTCGCATCTTTCACATCTTGAAAAGGATCATTGCCACTAACCTACTCTATAACTTGAACACCAAACCCCAGACATCATTTTTTGTGAAGACTAAAGAGTATGTATTCCTTGAGAATATCCTGACTGCAGACCTTGAAGGTGAAAAACTACACTGATCCCTGTTGGATTTTTGTGCATAACTGCCCAGGACTTGTGGAATTCTAGGTCTGTGAGGGGTTTTCAAAAGTGTACTAAGATACCCATAGACTTGTAATGTCTCATAGGCCAAACATCTGTGGAGAGAGAATTAAAATTGTGGGCCTTGGTGTTGGGTAGACATAGGTACCAAAGTCTTTTGGTGGTGCTAGTCCTCCAGCTGGTGTCAGCTCACTAAGGTGTATATTTTACACCAGACACTACAGCTGTACTGTACACCGGTCCTCTTAATACTAGAACAGAATCATGCACCAATTTGAAAGTAAAAAAATGTTTGTTTCAAATACAGGCCTAATACGATTGATTAAATACTAGATGAATGTACAAAATTAATGTTACAAGGACATGAAAGGTTATTTATCAAATACTGAGTAATGAGAGTACAACACACTTACAAATTAACCTGACCATAAAAGAAAAGCTCAGCACATATCCTAATTGCTGATAGTAAACTGTGATGACCTCTGGTTCCCTCTCAATCTGGGCAGCATTTTCAATATAAGAGGAAATAAATTGGGCCTGACTGTGTTTTCATTTACATGTGTGTAAAGCAGGAGACATTCCATTAAAAATGAAAAAGAAAAGTTAGCAGTGATTTGAGATCAGAACATGATCCCTGAAGTGTTTTGCTATATCTAAATCAACCTTTATAAGAGATGAGCATTAAAGGGATCCCTCTTGAATACTATTAACCTTCATTAATTCTTCTGCATTATTGTTACTTCAGATGCTGTCAGAAGAAAAGGGATGTAAAGAAAAATGTAACTCCAGGCCTGCATCAGTAAGAGGTATTGCATAAATATGGGACATGAAACTGAAAAAGGCTCAGAGTATAATAGAAAGACAATGACATTCTAAAAAAAAATCTCTGATTTAGGGACAGGTAGACTAAAATTATACTTGGATAAAAATATAGACCCATCTTTGTCAAATACAGTAAAAATAGGTTTTCATACCCTTAAAACCAGATTGTTCAACCTCTGTATTATGAAATGAGGATGGTAATCATCTTTGGCTTCAGCAGAAACTTCAGCCTGAATGAAGGGTGACAAATAGGTGAGAACTTGCCTTTCTAAATGTTCACCAGTGGAGTAAGGGAGCTGCTTTCACTTCAAACAAATATGCTCCTGGCACAGGTACAAGTCTGTCCTCTTCCCTTCAGAAAAGGTTTTCAGATGACAATTGATTTCTTTGGCAATGGATCTGCAGACAGGATAGGGTATCTGACACATGCCTTTTGAAAATCAAGTAAAATGAACATATTTTTTCTGGCATATAAAAAAATAGTTGTCTGAGAAACAGGTGGGTGATCAGACACCATTGCTAAAATCTGAAATATCTTCATAATTTTGGGCTTACTTTAGTTCCAAAAATGACAAGAATCTCTGACTCACAAGAGTACAAATTGTTGTGAGGCCAATTAATCTTGTGAAATTTGTCATTCTTTTTAGCTATAACCTCATTAAAAATTCTGTCTTTAAACTTACTATATTTTATGGTAAGCTTCTATGGAGAGAGGTGTACCTTAAACTTTATGTAAGAGGGTTTCTTGACAGACGGTGAACTCTTCACCACACAATCTGAAATGCATCAAAAAACTCCAAACTGGACCGGACATTGTCTCATGTTATTAGTAACCAGCAATGAACTATATTGTACAGCATAAACACAAGAAAGCAACTTTATGGCTGATATGTCTTCCTCAACTCTTTCTGAGTTGTAAATTGTGAATGCAGAGAAGATTGATGTTTTCCTTACTGTTAAGTTTCTACATTAAATATAGCCATTGATTATGAAAGCATTTAAATGATAAAACCTAGTTAGGATATTATGTTATGTCTTATTAAAATGTATTTGGCACTGTTCAAATTTAGTTTGCCAAGTAATCTGCTCTAATATTAATGTCTGATATACTATGGACTCTGTAGTGGCCTTGCCTGGGATAAGGTATAACAAACTTACCAGGCTTTGACTACGTATTAACCAGTGGCTTGTTGAACAGATACTGATGGAGGTGATGAGCACTTCTTAAATACAGATGTTTCCAAATACATAAAAATGATCCAATAGTCTGGAGATCTCCTGTAACTCCAGAAATATTTTGAGAAGGACAGTGAGATGTTTGCCAAAGATTTAGACATTGACAAATAGTCTCCTTTGAGCGTGTGAGTTCACTGCCATTCAGCCATTCAGCTGAGCCACTGGGAAATGGGGACTGCTCGTAAGCACTAGGGGCAGTGGAACTGCTGGACTCATTTGGTCACGTTCAGAATGAGATCATGTGCCTTGATCTCACTCAAAATATGATTATTTTTGGTTTGGGTGTGACTTGAGGTTTGAATGTCAGGAAATGTGAAAAAAAAAAAAGAGGGTGGAGGAGCACAAACTGGGAATTTTGAAGTAGAATCAGAGAAAGACAAAACAATCAGCACAGATGGCTGCATGTTCGTTTCCACTTGCTGAGTCAAAAGTGAGTCTGAAAAGGATCAAAAGAAATAATACTTCTAATTAAATGCATTCATTATACATAATACTAAAACTGCTTGCACCTCAGGACAATTTGGGCCCCTGCTGAGAACATGCCATCACCTAAGCCTTATCAATGCCACTTCACAGCCACAGTTGTCATTATAGCTACTTTTGTGGTTACAGTGTAGATACCGCATAGACCAACACGTGGAGCTTCTCTGGCTTCTGTAGTTGCATCATGTCTTTCAACAACATAAAATGAGGTTTTAAACATTCTCACCTACCCACAGAGGTGTACCTATGCCAAAATTTGGAGGCAGTATAACATCAACTTAATTCTTCAGAGCTTACACTGGTCTTGCTGTGGACAAGCTTATTTTATTGTATGGTCTAAGAGTGGAGTCTTTTAGCTCTGGGGGTCAAATCAATGGGGTGAAATTAAGCAAGTGCTTGGAGACATGCTACCAAAGTAGAGGTTTGTCTTTGTGCAATTGAGGGAAAGTCCATGAGCCAGGCGCTCTAAGTGAGATCTAACCAACCAGAATGAGTCATCAGGTTTTTGTGATGATAGGTAAGCACATAAAAGAAGGAAAAAAGCCATGAGAAGAAAAGAAACTAGGATTCTAAAGATCATGAAGATGTTTTAGTCCTTTGATAGTCATCTTTAAAACCAGATTATGAAGAAATCAAATAATTTGAGAGAGATTTGGTCTGATTTGAAATTTCTTTCCATAAACAAATGTCTTTACTTTTTGGCCAGGTGTTTGGCCGTACATCCACTGAGGGAGAAGTCAGAGTTGGCTGATTCATGTTCTGTGGTGTTACACATTATTTTGGCAGTCCAAGGAGGTGTTCTGGTTCATTGTATTTTCTGTTCTTCACCTACTGCTGACAACCTGTGGTGGAAGGACTGGCGCAAGTCCATTGCTCCACTGATGGCAGCTGACGCAGTGGTCCCCCCTTCCAGAGGCACTAACGCAATTACTTCTACTAACCACTCTATTCATCAGATAATGTTGTACCTCTCTCTTGCCAGCCCTCCTCCACCGTTCAGCAGATAACTGGCTGAATAGCAACAGGAAGGAAAAAGCAAATGGTCACCAGGAATACTGAGTGTCATTGACAGGTATATCCCTAGTTCTTATTGCATCTTTAATTGGCAGACAGCCTTTTTCTCCCTGCATGGTTATGTGCCAGAGGAATGTGCTTCTCCAGCACTCCACTACAGAACTGCACTTTGACCTGCACCATGACCTGCTTGGGCTGGAGCAGAAATAAGATATGAAATGTCAAATAATATCTGCATTTACAGCCTGAACACAAACAAAGCCTGCAGGTTTGTGGATAACCATAACCATAAGAGAATGTTTCTGCTTTTCTAGTGGCTGTTGTAACTGACTGCTGAGGCTCTTGGGGTGGATTCAGTGGGCACAGGGCAAGATCTGCACCAGTCCACCCTGCTCTCTGAGGTGAGCTAGGCACAGCTCTTAGGTTTTTGCCATCATATACTACAGGCTGCTGTGGTTTCGGCAAAGTCATACAACCTCAAATGTACTGAAATTAATGCAGATCACTTCAATTAATAGAGATAACTTTGGTTCTGCTGGCAAACTGTCATTTAGGCAGAGTGTGGGAGGGGGGAGAGAGAGAGATTTCCATTGACCTGTTTTTTGAAGCTGCTTAGACCTTTTTCCAAAGAAGTTACGACTTGTCATTGATAAATGATGTTCTGTACCTCCCAGCATTAATTATTTAAATTCCATTAACTTAATAATAGTATGCAATAAGTCTGCCTGCACACCCTTCTAGCGTTCCTTCTTTTTATTAAATTGGTGTTTTGATTGATTTGGGTTATTTTAACACTGAGTAAAGGTGGGGCTTAGGCCATGAGCCTGCAAAAACCTTAGCACCCTTTATAAACTCGGAATAATATTTTGTACTGAGGGTGAACTGCAATAACAACCCACTGCTGAAAAGGAGGGATCCCACTTGCTCTTCCCTTCTCTTCCAATCAACCCTCTTTCCTGGTCTACAGTCACTTTATTTTGATCCTAAAAATCTTCACCCCTTTGGAGAGCCAATTCTGTTCACCAACAATACTGGTGAACCATTCACCTATTTTTTTTCTGATGGCTTTCTTTAGATGGGTTAGTTTTCTACCAGGTTAGTTTTTAATGAGCTTAATGAGCTGAACTGACTTACAGAGGGTCCTTTAACTGGCTGAGATGGTCTGGATAGGCAACAGGAAGGTGTAGTTCAAGGGTGTGGGAGATGATAGGTAAAAAGGGCTGACCCGGATCTCTCTCATTTGGCTGTGCCAAGGCGTTTGCGCATGTTGGCCACAGCGTGTATAGCTTCATACTTAGTTCCCAGAATTAATTCCCATGAATACCAGCAGGACTCATTTCAGCTTGTCAGTGGGATCTGAATATTTTCAGGACGTAGAGAATCGCTGCTCAGTGTAATCTTAGCAAATTCTTTGCTAGCTATTATAATCTGCAAATGCTTAAAACAGCAAGAGAAATGAAGGGGCACTGACAGTGGCAGAAGTGGTCAGATGGGCTCAAGTGCAGGACTGAACCTAAATCCAAGCAGGAACCAGGGATGTTCTGGTCTGAAACAGGGACTTTTATCAAGAGAAATCATACTGGTTTTGGTGTCTTAGTGAAAAGTCTGGCATAGACAAGCAGGTAAGCAGCTTCCATACCAAATTCTGCATTCCTACAGAGTTTCCCCTTCCTGATTTTTTTTTTATATCTAGAAGTGCCCCCATGTATTTCTGGAGTCGGGTATTTTATATTTAGGGGACTCAATACATGATAGTGCTGAAATGGCCATTGTATAAATTAGAAAAAGAAAGCATGTTTCTCTCCCCCTTCACTGTTAAAATTTTCCACGAGTTTATCTTTACTTATTCCTGAGCAAATGGTACATTTCTTCCCACTAAATGATAGCCAAATTGTATTTGCTTGGCACTTCAGAAGTTTCCAAGCCACCATATCAGGTTTAATAACAGTTTATGTTTAAATGTATACTGAAAATAACCGCGCGCTGTCATGCAATGTCTGGTGTTGATACAAGATCTACCCTAAGGCTGGAATCTAACCTGTTTAATTGTTATTGATACAGCTATTGACAGAACTGACCACAGGATTCCCTCATCGTCTTCACCCTGGCTTTCCTGATCGCCTTATCTTCTCATTTTCTTCCTACTGCCATAATGGCATTTCTTATGGTGGGTTCACTTCTCAGCTTTTTCTGAAAGCCCATTTTCCAGTCCTGTCCATAAAAAAAAAGCAACAACAGTAAAAAAAATCCTGGGTGGAATCATTTGCTCAATTCAAGTGTGTTAAACTCAATATAATGAACTTTGTGCAGAATGTATTCCTGCCTGGGTTAACGTCCCAGTTGGGCAACTCAGATGAAAAGTGGATCTGACTACCAGCCTGCTCAGAGACTGCTTTGGGAGCATGAGCCTGCACAGCCCTTCAAGGTACCATACAGCGCAGCTTGTTTAGATACAGTTTGTCTACCGCCATAGCCTGCTCTCTTGAATTGTAAATACACCTCCATGGAGTCATACCTGAACTTGAACAGCTCTTAAAAAAAAAAAAAAAAGAATACCAAACCCAGAACCTTCCCTGGCCTTAGGATCTGCAGCTTTGAAAATGAGACGAAAAATATCAGTGCCCACTTCAGAAAACTGTATTCCTGAAGTGTTGCAGGAAAGTCGTTAGACAGCAGTGATTTGATAGCCCTATTTTGTTTTCAGAAGTGACATAACTAACCTCCTTCTACTTGCATAATTGCTAATAAAAACACAAAGATAAATGAGAGGTTTTTTTTTTAAATTAAAAACTCCCTACAAATATATCTATTTTTTTTTAACTATGACAAAAAAAGGCAAAACATTTTGTATTTTATATTTCACAGTCTTGCTGAAATAATTAATTTTGAAAGTAAGAAGGACCATTAGGGGAAGGGTATACACTGCCATATTGCTTGTCTTGTAGCATAAACATTGCTAGCATAAAATTTGTTACAGTCAAGAAATAGTGCTTTTTGGAGAGATTTTTCAGCTAGATGAATTATTTATTTGTTTCTGTCAGTAATTTATTGGGTACAAGGGTGCAGATCTTTTTGAAAATACAGAATTTGTGCTATTCATAGCAGCGATAACAACCCACTGTTTTATCCCTGTCGCAGTTTTAAAGTTGATGATATTAAGGTTATGTTGTACTGTTTTCTTGTATTCAGCTAACTTCGGCCTGGCCAAGAGTTTTGCAGCAGGAATGCTGAGGTTTAGTCTAAATGCATTACCTTGTATTGTATCCCACATCTCACCCCGACTCGGGGCTCCCTTGGTTCCTGGCGGGAGCAAAGATGGGGGGTTGGAGGTCTCTGATCTTTGCCTGAAGGATCCTAAAAGTTTTGGTGGGGGCTCGTGCGACTGTTGTGGGCCGATGAGCCCAGAGCCTTTGAGAAGCAGTGCGGAGCCAGACAAGCTCTGGAGGAGCTGAGGAGGGACTGTGACCCCTGAGGCACAATCCCTCACGCAGATCTCCAGCACACAGGTTTGCACACGTAGGCTGCACCATGCCTCTGGTGCATCCAGCCAGTTCTGCAGGCTGGTGCAAGGGTAAGTGGATTAATGGTCTGGCTCTTTTTCATTCCTCTGGGGTAACTTGGGAAGCCAGGAGAGAGCAAATCTGCTCTCATGACAGGACTTGCCCATTACCCACATTGCACGAGGTAGCCACAGCCCACTTCTAGAGCTCCCTCAGCACAGACACAACCCCCTGTTCGCTCAGGCTGGAGGCACTGGTCACGGGTAGGGCCAGCCATGCTACAGGTCATGATTTCCTGAGGTTCACTGTTCTTGGCCAGGGCTGATATCTGAGCCTCAGCTACAGCTAAACAGCTTGCCGTGGGCTGACAGCCTGTGTGTCATGGTGCTCAACCTGCCTTAAACCAGCTCTCCACTGTGCAGTATAGACATAGAGGTTTTGTTTTCCAGAGGGAATATTTGCTTCTGTGTCTCATCTATGGGAAGGATGTACTAGGAAGGTGAGACCTCCAAACTTTTATTCCTTCTCCATAGACTTCTACTAGAACAAGATATACTGTGGACTGTTAATATTTTGTGACTTTCTCTTCTCTTTCCTACTCGGGTGGCTGATTTAACATCTTGCCTAACAAAATGCTAGGCATAAAAAATAAATCTTCACAATGTCTTTCCTGCACCTAATAAACATCCAAATGATTGAAGTTTTAAATAACCTAAGAAACTAAATTCATTTCTTTAATTTGCGCTTCCAAGGGAAAGGAGTGCCTTTGGGTCCTTGGCAGATAGAACATTAGTCTCTCTTTTTAAAAGTATGAAGATGATTTAATCTTTTTTTCAGCTTTAGAAAAGTAAGCTCCTACAAGTATAGGTAGGAAATTCACAGGGAAGTCAATCCAGGCTGTGTTCTATGGCCCTGAAACTTGCAGGCCGGGTAAACAGAAGATGACCCTGCAGTGAACTATGCAAATGTACAACAACAAGTTAAATATTAAATTATGTTTAAATTAGAACATAAATATAGCTATGCAGTCAGAACAGACAGGAAGTCAATGACCCTTGATAGTTCTTTCAAGTATTAATATTAAGCCTATATAATGAAGTCAGTCCTTGCACGAGGTATATTTTCATCCTGGATGGGGAAATAGGAGCATCATCCATTTTGAACACATGTGCAGAGCATGTGGTTTGAATCTCCCCTATGCGTAATTCGATAATTAACCTTCTCGGCTTTCCGCATTGATATTTAGAGCTTGCTAATGTTATGCCTTCCATTAGAAAGGCTATGATGAAAATATTTCATGCCTTGCTCTAGCAATGCCAACTAATTCTAACCCAGGTGGAACTATCTTTTATCTTAAATATTTCTAACACACCTTTCTTACAACAGTATCGAGGAGCTTCATCAGTTTTTCAATTTGCTTATCCATCCCATAAGCATATCTTTTATTGCTGCTTTTGCTCTGTTATAAATAATCTGCCCTGATGTTAGACATGGTGACACTATCTGGTCTGCAGTGTACAGAAAAGGTCTGTGTTTTATGGTGCAGCCCTCAAACAGCTGAGAAGCAGTTAAAACATATTCCATTTTACAGTAATTCATTTCAGCCCTTGACAGATTGATTTCCATGGGGTTATTTGCTTCTTTCTGCACCCTACTTCATAACAATGCTTACTAGAATGATTTATTAACTCAGTGCCAAATTCTTTGATACCTTAATAGTTAGATTAACTTCAGGACGTGAGGCTAAGTTATTTTTTTCCCAGGTGCTTGGGGTGATGCTTTTCAATAATGAATGAATAGGGTCATGAACTAGTAGCACTTTGGTGCTTGTGTGTGCCAAAAATGTGCTTTCTCTAGGAGCATTCAAAGCAGATATAAACAAGCTGGATAATAGCTCCTATTCAAAATAATCTCATTTTTCTATGCTTACCAATGAGCACTCAAACAGGGCATCTAGTTTGCAAATCTCCCCCATACCACTGATTTTTGGCTTCCTCACTTATTAGAACAATATGAAGTCACCACAGAGCCAAAGTGTCCATGAAATCAGAATAGGTTAAATAGAGCTGTGTGAATAATCGCTTTTACAGTTCACTGTTGAACTGGAGAAAGAAAAGGTTTTCTTACATAGACCTGAAATGAATTTTTTATTCTCTTACTGAAATGAAAAAAAATTTTTTTTGGTTCAAGCAAAACTTGTTATTTGCAATCCCTTGTTTTACTCTCCTTAGTTAAAAAATGTAGATTAATTTCTTAATGAAATGTCAAAAATGAGAAATAAAAGGGTTGATTTTGGACATAGCAAAATAAAACATTTGAATTTTTGAAAAACAGGTTTTTTGAAATAAAAAAATATGGCAAATTCAGGAGACTCACAAATTGTTGACATTAACTCGAGTGAGTTTCTGGCAAATAAAATACGCAAGCAGGAAAAAAAAATTACTCAATGGTCAGGGTAGATGTCTATGCTCTACAAATGGAGAAGAAAATTGGTTACATTATCAGAACATAACATTTATGTTCCTATCTCAGGCTAACAAGTTTTCTCTCACAATGTCCCAGAAGTGCCCATTTAATGATGTTGACATATCACTTCAATTTCTAGATAACTGAGTGCAAACTCAAACAGCATACCATTGCCTAACCCAAGGTTTTAACATATGCATGCTGGGCACTTACAAAGAGAACTCTTTAGTAGCTGCTGCTGCACTATAATTTTGAACCGCCCGCATAACCTTGGTGCCTTTCCCATATGCTCTAAGTGCCATTTTGTGCCATAAGCAATGCATAGTGAAATAAGATGAACTGAAGAGTACCAATGAATAAAAATCTCAGTTAAGATCATTAGGTTTATTGAGCCCAATAAAATTTAGCATAGCGGTAGATACTGATCCTGGACCGCAACTAAGCTAACAGTGCTATTGAGAAAACAAGAGTTAGCAGGTGAGTGAGGTGACCACAAAGTGTTTGAGGATAAGCAAAAAGCTCTTGCAGTATAGTGGAAGTATCCAGTTAAAATCATGGGACCATGGAGAATGGAAGGGACTGTCTAGTTCAACCTCACAGTCAAACCAGGTCCAACAACCGGTCTTCAGGAAACGGTCCACGCACTTTATGGATATCTCCAGGGCTGGAAATTCAGTTGAAGGAGCGAAGAAGGAGGAAATGTGATATGTTTACCATATAGAAAAAATTATAATCTCTTTGATAACTTTCAAAACTCTATACTAAGAATAGTCATCCTGTATTTTTACTGTTATTGTTACATTGTTACACACTTCAGCTGTCCTCTGCCCACTCATATCTTTCCCTTAGACTTTGCAAATATTTATGTTTACTAAACTGTTGTAATTTTTAAAATATTAATCAGACAGAGAATTATCTCCTCCTTCTTCTTTAATTATGAAGTCTGGTACCTTAATGATGCCAGTCCAAAATAGCATCTCAGACCAGGACTGGTGTCTGTGTGCAAAACCAGAATTTTATCATGAAAGGGTTTCAGTTCTCAATTTTCTTTTTTTCCCAATATCAAGGAAATTTTTTATGCTGCAGAAGGCTGATGTTTCTTTCAGCCCTGAAGGGTCTTATGATCAAAACCCCTACACCTAGAAAGATGTGTTCTAGACAAAGGAAGGTTAACCTGCAAATGGGCTATGGGACCCTACCTCGACCTTCAAAGGTTCAATCACTGTTGGGTCTACTTAGCATTTGTAAAAATAAAGTGTATGAAAATCAAGGCATCTGGGTTTCCAGTGCACAGACTGTAAATATGAATTTTCAGGAGGGAAAACAATGTTCAGGTAGGTATGTTGTGGTAGATATTTGGAAATGTGTAACATACCTCATGAACAGATGACTGAATGGAATACTACATGTATTTTATTATCATTCCTTTGAAAATGACTGACATAATACACTACTTCCCAGTATTGACTAAATTTTTGGGTGAGAGAACCAAAGAATTATCTAGCTTGGAGGGGTCCACTGGAAGTCCTCCGGCCCAATCTCCTGCTCAGCACAGGGCCAACTTACACCAGGTTGATGCTTTCTATACTAATCTCTTCATCTCCAAGGAGAAATATAAAACTAACATGAGACAAACTGATGCAGTGCTTGCAAAGCAAAGTGAACCAACAGCGTCCTGCTCACTGCTGTGAGACCGATTTACTGGGTTTTGTTATGGTGACACTTGATATGACTGTGTGTTTGCTGGATGTGGATGGAAAACGAGCTGTGCCTGTTACTTTCCCCGTTTGTCACTTGCACATGCACACATACTCACATACAATCAATAATTCATGACTACTTTGTTCCTGAAAAACAACTCAGCACTTGAGCCTCCTCTAACACCTTGTGCCATGATCCATCCTCCTTTTAGCAGGTCTGGGGCATGGTATAAATTTGCTTTCTTATGCAAATGATTTAGAGGAATGATGCCTTATAATCTGCTCTGATCTTCCCTGCTCAGCTGAGATTTCTCAAAGCCTAAACTGCTACCAGGATGGATTGTCTTTCTGCCTTTTTAGCCACCATTTTACTATTGAGGGAAGAGAGGTTAGATTATGTCTAGGAATGGTCATTTGCGAAACCTTGGTTCCAGAGTGCATTTCTTTCCCCTGTAAATATTTGGTTGCTATGCACTAATTCCAAATGGCAACAGACACTCTAAAAGGTACTTACTGGTTACCTACCTTCTCCTTCTCTTGACCTAAATCACCCTCTCATTCAAGACAAACTAACAGCCAAAGCTTGAATTTATTTGGGGTGGGATGAGAGAGTGTTGCCAATGTATTCTTGTCTTCAGATGGCCTGATTATTTTCTTTTCAAACATGACACTGAAAATCAATCCCTGCCCTTGTACTATAGACAAGTATATCCAATAGACTAACATACAATTAATAGACTTCCCAGTAGGTATACTGCATGGTCAAGATATTGGTATTATAATTCTCTGATTACTTTTCAGTAGGGAGGCAATCATATTGACTAGATGAATAAATAAGCTCCTAAACAACTTTTTTTTTTTTTTTTCTCAGACATTCAACTGGTTTGGTACTCTGTTCTGAGCATATTTGCACTCAGCGTAAACACTCTAATTTCTTGAAATTCCTGGCTAAATGTGGAAGGAACATGACATTGTCTAAAGTTAGATATTTCAGAAATAGGTTTTCTGTGTTGAGGTATCTACTTTTTTACACTTTGTCTTGTTTTTTAGAGATAAAAATGACCCCCCGATTCTGCTGAATTTGGGTGGGTTTTTTGGGTGAGCTCCTGCTTCGTTTCTGGTCTGGCATTTAAAGCCAGACATACCCATAACTGGTAGCCACTTTTAAAAAAAAACCTGTCTGGAGTAGCTGTCACTGGAGACCATAGATACTTGTTCAGGAGTAAGCTTACATGCAAGCAAACCAACTGCCCTCATTTTGTAGGTTAGAGGCAAATGCACTAATTGACTCTATTGTGTTGCATCTTATTAAACCCAGTTGACTTCCATGCACAGAACAGCTACAGAATCAGATGCTGTGTGCATTTAATTAATTAAATGTGATTATTTTGATTCATAGAAAAAAAATGCCCATCCATTGTTCTGGGTGCTTTCACGTTAAACAATAAAACATTCTAGGGCTTTTTTGCTCACCCTTTTTAACGGAGCTGTTAGCCATTAATGGGCATCGCAGACTGACTCACTCATGAGGGAGCATTTTGTTAATGTAAAGTACAATCTTGTTTGAAAGTTCTGGTTTGTGGTTTTTATTTAATTATAAAAAACTATATTATAGTTCCAGGAGGAACTAAAGAAGTAAAAAAAGGGTGTGGATATGGGTGTTGGTATGCTTTTAAAGCAGGTTCAAGCAGCCGGGGTAACTTTGATTTTTCCTTTCAGCATTTTAATTTACATTAGTTGCTTATAAAAGCATTTGATTAAATGAACCACTGCTCTATTCTTATGCTCATCAGTCAAGTTTGTCTTGCTGTGCTACATTTATGTTGTGACTCAGGCCAAACTGTCCTTTTCAATGTAGAGAGAAGGAAAAGAAATATCGCACTGCCGTAAAAGGCTGAGCTAGCTTGTGCTTCTTTGGTATTTTGATTTCTGTGATGGGTTTGACCATGGACTGAGACAGTCTGCAGGTGATTTTGTTCTGCCTTCTCACCCAGCTGAGGCACTCCAGTTAGTGGTCTCATAACAAACAAAAATCTTTTCAAAAGCTTGCATGTAACGTCAGCATCAGCTTCTGCATACTGGCCTGCTCTTACCCCCTCACTGAGCAGCTGCAGGAGACCCCAGAAGGCACAGGGCACCTGGGAGAGGGGCAAGACAGCCCCATCCCCACAAGCACAGTCCTCAGTAGGCAAAAACTAGGTTGTGATTGCTGTGACAAAGATCTATTCAGACCTTTTAGTTATAGCCCTGACATAACTCAAATAGCCTAACAGCAATGGTTGGCTTCATGTTGGTGGCCTGGAAGTGAGGAAGAGAATTGGCCAAAACTATACAGTCATCAGGCAAACAGATAGATACCCTGTTACTAATCCCAACAGCTAGCAAGGGTTTATAAATATTATTTTATGTCCTGGGAATGTAATAATTTATGTGCTGAGGAGAAAAAAAAACTCTGTTTTTTTGTGTTTAGCTCTGAGCTGTTCTGAATGCCATAGGGAGAAAAAGGACCCCAGAGCTTAATAATTTATTATTAAATTGGTTGTACAGCTCAAGATCGTCTGTGTTGCAGCATTTTGCCTCACAGTCATTAAGTAAGTATTTTATTAAGAACTGCCCTATGTGACGCAAAGGTCTTATCATTAGGTGTGTATATATTACACTGAATAGCAAGAAAGGACTTAGCTTACTCATCAAGTTTTTTGAATTAGGAACGTCCATCTCTCTTAAAAGGACATAAATATTATGTTTAAAATGATCCTCTTATAAGCTTCTAAGGGATTTCTTTGACATGACAGCATGGTTTCTCAGATTTTATTTCAAGCAAATGTGAGCACCATTTAAACATCCTCCTGTTAGAAATGGTTGTTATCTATTGCCTTGCACTGGCCAGAGGTTCTGCCTGGATTAGGGGCATCATCATCCTCCCAAGCAGTGCTGCAGCCCCACCTGAAACAGACTGAGGTTTTGTTTCATGACACAGCAGTGAGACTGGTACATAGGAGGGATATAAAGAACCTATGCATCACGTAAGTCTTAAAAACCAAGATTACCATGGCCAATCGCCAATATCTCATAAGCCATGAGACTGGGGCGGGCTCTGAGGAGGATTTTGAGGCTAAAACAGTTACCTGGTGCATTTCATTTGTGTAAATGTTCAGTGAAAAATCACGTATACCTAAAGAATATCTTGAATCAAGCTTAGCAGTGGACCTTTACTGCATCCCATGGAGAAACAAAACTATGGGCTGATGACTTTGTAACAACCTCTATTTCAGACTCAAAATTCATATTACTGATCCTCCAGCAAAACAACTGGAACTTGCATGGAAACTCTTTCCTCTTCAGCAGTTTAGTACGTTGCTGTACCGATCTGCAGGGGAAAGGAGGCAGAAAGACACGATGTGATTTATTGCCCTTTAAACAATAATTGGAGTTCCAGAAACTGCCGCTTAAGATCATGCAAGGTAAAACGCCTTTGCAGAGCCCAGGCTAAAGATGGTTAACCATGTTTTCCTCCAAAAGTAAAGTTCTTTCAAAAAGTGTCTTTGCAGAATCGTATTGTTGATCATTTCATGTTTATCTGGTTTGGGAAAAACTTTCTTTTGGCAGAGGAAATTTTAAGTATTCAAAGCCATGAAGCTTCTCCATGAAGAGCTGCATAGATGTACTTTCACTCAGAAAAAGGCACGAAGTAAGAGAGACATCGAGTTCCAGCAAAACACTGCCTAGCACTCACAACAAAATTATACATCCTCTGCCAGGCTGTTTGCAGCAAGTAAGTCAATTTTAGGAATTAAAACTAAAGTGAAATACGTCAGTTCTGCCTCAATCCATCGAGTGCTTGGCAAATTAGTTTTCGCTGCAGTCCAGGAGCCACCTCATCTCAGAGTCAACTGGGCACTTGTCTGAGTTATTAATGTTTCTAGATAGAGGGACAGGACACAGAGTTATTTTGTTTGTGCAGAACAGACTTTAATGCTTTCCTTTATTTTTTGCCTAGTACAGACTTCCTTTAGTGGGAGGCTTCCAGTATTTTTTTTATTCTGACTGGGTTGTAAATACCACAAAAATAGTCTCTACTGTGGTATCCCAAATTTTCAGGGAGGCTAGGAAATGAAGAGCTGTTGCAAAATACTTCCTTAGAGAAATTAACTAAGTTTTTGCAAACATACTTCCTTTGCAAGTAAGTCTTGGCTTTTTATTAAGGATTTCCTGGGTCTCAGAAAACTCACCTACCTACATATGTGAGGTGTTTTTATATAAAATAAAAAGTCATCTTACTCTCCCTTTTAACACAATTGTATACAAAATTCTCTTTTTTTTTTCTGCAGTTCTGGATGGTATCTCTAAGTGAATAAGGATTCTTTAATGGCCACACAGCAGCTGTAAATAATGGATGTAAATTCTCTGTATTCAAAAAATATCTTTGTGTCCCCAAACCTGTTTTTTTTCCCCCCAGTTAAATCAACTGGTCTCTCTATCTACTTTTCTATGCAAACTTTGCTTAAGAAGGTATTTGTAACAATTCGCAAGAATTTACAGTTCTGCACCTGTGATCCGGTCAGACACTTTTAAAGACTGTCAGCTTCATTTTTTTGGACTTGGAAAACTTAAAGAAAATATTTATTCTCGTCATGGTCAGCTGGCATTGTAATATTTTCAATTTCATGATAGATCCTCAATACAGCAATATGTTCTGAGCTTTTTTCTCTTTTCCTGCTGAAATCCCAAAGAGTATTTTTAACAAATTGGAAAATGCTTAGAGAGTTGATTTCAGTGGGGTTACTTAGGGAAAACTGAGTGTGAACATAGGTGTTTCTAAACTGGAACCTTAGCTTTTACTTATAGCTATCATTCCTTCAAAATACTTAGGCAGAACTGTGATTTTCAAGTTTGCTGTATACCGTTAGCTGATAGCTTAAAGTGTGTGCAAATGATGATATTAGTCTATTGATATGTGCAAATGTGGAAATTATCAGATTACGTTGAAAACTTCTCTCAAATCCAAGCAGCTCAGACTTTGATGAAGTTAAGACTGAATTAACATCCTAACTTTAAAACTCAGGTGCAAAGACTTTAATCCAAACTTTTGGCCCACTGTTGACATTTATTTTATCCTTAACTATTTACTTTACTGGTAATGGCAGATTTAGAAAATATGCTAAATTTTGGTTTGCTCTTAGGGAGGTGTATGCCTTCTTACTCTAAGAGACACAAACTCAGAAATGACAATGTACCAGCAATGAATCTTCATGTTATGTAAGAAAATACTCCTGTTTCTCTTAATCTTTTCCAAAATAATTTTGCATCCCACTTCCACAATATAACAGGGAAACAGAACAGGGACCTTTGCAGAATAACTGGTCATTACTTTTCCTAGGCTATTGCAGAAAATGTAGGCGTTAATAAGGTTTAGAGTTGGGTTTTTGTTAGGATACACTTCTTTAAGTGACAAGAAGTCACTAGGAAGTGTTGGGAAGGATCCTAGGCAGAATGCTGTAGTGAAATAGGCACAGGAGCTTTGGAGTGAAAATGGCATTGGTTTTATTTTATAATAAAACTGCTGTTTCTATGTTAGAAGAAATGTACTCTCACAGGGATTTTTTTCTTGTTGTGGCTTAACAATCTTGATTTACACTGTCTTGGTTATGTAAAATACTTGTTTTAAAAAAAAAAAGGCATACAACATCAGTCTTGATATTCTTGGACATTCGCACCCATGTGTGGAAAAAGAACGGTAGTCAAGTGAAAGTGGTGGTGTCTGGTAGCTAGGCACACTCACCCAAATAATCTGCCTGTGGATCAGATCCAACAGACAAAACTTAAATGTCGTGTTCTGAAGCCACATTTTCACTCCAAGGCTTTGTTGTCACTGGCCAAGCAGAGTAATTTAAACTGACTTTTTACTCAGCATCCAGCTTTAAATTGTAGCTTTACAACCCTACTGCTTGATGATATCACGGGACAGAAATATAACCTCTCTAGGAGATCTTTTCTTCGCAGATTGGAAACATCATTTCAGAGATACAGTGTTTGCAAAAGAGGGTCCAGGGCCAAAAAATCATAGTGAAATAGAGTCAGACATCCTGTATCGTAAATTCCAGGAAATGGATAGGAAGCCTAAAAGCATGATTGCAATGTACAGTAGCAATTACAGGAGTATACCGGTGCTGTGTTTACCACTGACTTTGTCTTCTTTTGAAGGAGGCAATAGAGCAGGTACCATGGGAGAGGAGGGGGTGCCCCCACGCTGCTTGTTCAAGCCCTGTATCTGCATGAAAGAAACTGCGTACCAAGGGATGCACCTTTGTCAGATTAGCCAAGAAAGCTGCTACCTTTGTGGTTTTTCATGGAATGATCATTGATTCTTTAATGGATTTTAATAGCCGTTCCTGAATTTTCATCAGTGAATATCTTAAGCCCAAAATCTTAAAAAATCATAAATTGCTGATTTATAAGCGTCAGCTGCTGATGCTAAGGGAACTTAGTGTTTATCCATGAGAGTTGGGAGATAACTCACTAGAAGTAAAGCTGGTGAGACAGGTATCCTGTGGCTGCTTTATTGCAGCCTGTAGTCAGTCTGCATTTTGCTCAGCATGATAAAATATTCTGCAATTAATTCTTTTTTTTTTTGTGTGGAGCAGAAACATATTTATGGATCACTTGGTCTACTGGTGCTATTGTCTACTGGGCATTTTTCATTGCTCCTCAGTGGAGAAAGATTTAATATTTTTCCTACACAGTATATTTTTTACACTCCTTCAGTTCAGTCTCGGTCCAGCCAATGGCTGGGGAATGACTTCAGGCAAAGCTGTCTCACAGCCCTGTGATGGCAGCTGGGCTGGCTGCAGAATGAGGTACAGTAGGTTAACAATGATGAGACAGCCCTTCATCCCTCCCTCCATGTGGCTTTCCCTCCTTGCATGTATTTGTCTCTGTATATATTGGCAATCTCCTGGAATAGTGACTCTCCTGACTGGTATGTAAAACCTTAAAGAAAGTCATTGTTTTTGCTGTAGTTCTGAATCCCAGCTGGGGGTGCTGGAAATTAAACTTGCAGTTTCTGAAAGTGTAGCAAGATCTAGGAGCCTAGCAACTGACTTTTCAAATGGATTTACCAGATTTGTATGGTATTTAATAGCTTGTGTCTTGAAAGCCATTAAATTTACATTATACTTTATCACATTACAAACAGTCATGGTTCAAAGTTACTGTTTTGCAAGAAGTCACAAACTTGGATTTGGATACAATTTGTTGTTTTCTTCTTTTACTTTTTGTTAAAAATAATTTTTGATATACTGCTGTTGTGATAGAAATGTAACTCAAAATTGTCTTCTTCTGAAAGAGTTATCTAAGCAGCTGAGCAATGCTTTATTTGTAATAAGGTTTTTCTGCATTAGTTTGTTCAGTGTACCCCATCTCATTTTCTGCAGCCCTTGGAAACTTACTGAAGCAGCAATATAAGATTACACCCTTAAACAATGTCACTGAGAACATTGTATTTCTAGTGATGCAGTCCAATGCGCGAAAGCATGAGTATGAAAATGGTTCATGCCATCTATTAAAGGCTAATTTAAATACTGGAGTACAGTTTTACCACTCAGATGATATAAATTATTGCATCTACTGTAGTTTCAGACTAAGTTGAGCCAGCCTTTCCAACCTGCCAACAAACTCCAACCCCAAAGGATTTTTTAAAAATTGTATTGTCACAATAGACATATCTTTTTTTATTTTACCTATATGGATAATAATCTTTCATACATTTTAATACAATCCTAATGAAATTTAAAAAATGAATTTCGTAGTTCATCTACTGGTTTACTGCAGAGACTGCAGAGCAGTATATTAAAAATGTATTTCTTTTTCACTGTTACTCTTTTTGTATTATCAATCAAGTAAATCAAACTTGGAATTCTAACTTATTAACATAAAATCTCACCCCGTCACAATCTGCGTGATGAACAGGCTTCTAACTTTTTGTTATGGGGATATAAATTTTACTGATATTACCAGGAAAAAAAAAGTCTAATACTTTACTCAGTGTTTTCGATGAAACGCTGTATCAGGTTATGGCTGTTCGAGAAATATAACGTTTTGTTTGAAAAGTACAGATCTAAACTTATTAGTGTACTAGTTGTAATACCTGGTACTCATGTTTCCCGCTTAAATATTCACTGGCATAAAACCATTTAACACTCCCCTGTGCATGCACGCACACACACACACACACACGCATGGATGCATATATCTTTCATGCCACAGAAGTCTGCCAGCTATGTATTTTCATATGAAAGTCTCTGGCTTATTTAGTTCAGCTGCACTTGGTATAATATAGAAAATCATTCTTTGGGCCCAATCCTGCATTTCTTGAACACCCATGGATTTCTGTAACTAACATGAATTAAATGGAGGTCAGCTTCTTGCCAGCTTGTACCCTGGTATTTTACATCTCTTATGTAGGTAGCGATCCTGTTATATATACTGAAAACATGCAGCAAGGTTTGGAGGTGAGCTTCATTGGAGCTGTGATTACAAGGGCATTAAGAACCTTCTGAGAGTGGGCCTTAGCAAATCTCCACTGATTACCTGCCAGGCATCTCATAGAGTGTCTTTACACAGTGGGGCTGCTGAATTGGTCTTTTTGCAGAATTTTTAACGTCTCATCTATACATCTCATCAACCTGTACAATAAGTAAATATCTCTGCCTGACTGTCATACAGAAACTGTTCTACTTACTGGGAATCTTCTCTCTTTGCTTTCTTTTTTTTCCCCCCACATGGTTGTCTTGGAATTAATATATAAATAATTATCAAAAGATGAATTGTACAGATATCTTTCTTTTCTCCACAGTAAGCCGCTCCTCTGTCTACACTTGGAATTATTTAGTCTACCAGGAAAGTGTTTTTTAAACCATTCTTGCACGTGGTAAACATTTTACTTTTGGAAGAATTCAGCACCCAGAACAAAATACCTTACTGGCGCAAGTCGTGGCTCAAGGTGTCTCACTCTGAGCTGATCGCGTTCACAAATCAGGCCCCAACAGAAGGTGTGAGCACTTGTGCATCTGACCCTTGATGTGCCCAAACTCGTGACTATCTTCCTCAATTCAAGGCATTACTTATGGTGTGGCGTATGGGAATGCCACTGCCCACTTTCACAGAGACTGTGTGAGTCTCAGACTATTTGATCCCTTATCTCTTAGGAGGATCTCTTTGCCTTTCTTGTAAAAAGCCATTGCGCCCTGAGAAGGATCACAGACTCAGACATTACGTGTTAACCTTTATTTGAAGTACAGGAGAAATACCAGCATAATCTTCCCTCGTTCTCCGTGCTGAGGTACAGCACTCTCCCTGAGCAGGCACGGTACCCTGTAATGGGAAATTAAAGTGAGAAATGCGCTGCCTGCTGTCAATACCTCCCGAGGAAGTTTCTGTTCCTCCCCGCCGTACGGGGGACTGACTTGCAGCCTATCTCAGGTGGCTGTCAGATCATCAGTGACCGTGATAAGGCTGTCACTTACCCCAGCTGGGGAGGCTTAGAAGCAAATAGGAGTTGCAGCGGGAACCAGCTGCTCATAAGTCTGTGATGAGCAGGCTCACAGGAAGATTTTTACTCAATTTCTGTGCCTTGCATTATTTAACTTACCACCTGATGTTCCTGTCATGCAGTAAATCCAGAAAATTACTATTTGCTGAGATTTTCACTGTGTCAGTTTGTGTGGATACATAAGACAGTCTCCCAAGTCTCTTGAGCATTTAAGATTACATGAAGGAACCTTAGTGTGACATTTTAGCTGGTTTCTCTGCTGTGGTGTGGTGCTCCAGCAGTGCCTAGAGCTTTCAATTCAGTTTTTGTTACTGCAGTCTGTAAGAATCTACTGTATATTATCCCGGTCTCTGCACAGACACGTCCTGCAGGTTGATAATAATCAGGTAGACATACAGAACAATGATCACGATAAAAATCAGTGTAACAAAAACAATTTGCCTGATGATCACAAATGTTATTAATTGATTAGCATGGCAGCTTTATGCTGTGATTTAAGACAAAGACAGATTTTTGTTTAAAAGACAGTGACTTAAAAATACAGCTCAGACAAAAAAAGGAAATGCGAAACTCTGATTCAAATAGAACTGTGATCGAACTATACCAAATAGCAGACTTGGCAATATTACCATATTTCTATTGCATATAGAGCATTGTAGCCACTCACACAATGTGAGGAGAAAAAAAAAAAAAGGTTTTAAAGTCAGAATTTAAGTTATTTGTTAATCAGTTCCATATTTTTCAAACAAGATTAAAATTCATTAGTACAAGTATACAGTAGAGTTTCAATGAAACTCTTGAGTTTTGATCCAGGCTTTAGCATTGGCTGTGTAGTGTCAGGCGAACCATTTAACCACACTGACCGAGGCAGTGACACTTTTATTCAGAATGGATGGTATCTGTTTCTACATTTACAGCTACTATTTCTGCAGTTGTTCAAATGTGGTACCACTGACAACATATAGTTCTCCTTAGCATGAATGGGGTTACAAAAAACATTTCCCCCTCCTCAAAACAGGCAAAGCAACAGCTTCTTACTTCAGAGGATGTTCTGAAGATCAGTTATTTTACCATTTCCCTTCCATAAGGCTATCTTTATCCATTAGCACATGGAATTATACATATTACAGTTGTTGTTTTGTTTTGTTTTGTTTTAAATAGCATTTTGAAAAGCAAGTTCTGAATAAAGGGGAAAAAAAGGAAGTCGCTGCCTCTGTTGTAAGTCGGCAGCATTGCTTAGGAATATTTTTCAACATGAGTTTTTTGATGACACTTTTTCAAAGCCTCTTAATTCTGATATCTTGTTTTATTTACTACCAATAAAAACATTTCTGACCTGTAGAAAAGTGAAGCCTTCTACACATTCAGATTACGTCCTCATCCTCCAGGGAATTTCTAATGTGTTGGAAGCCAGCTGCATGGTCTGGTTCTGGGAGGGATCGATCATCGGAGGCTTAGAAAGTGTTATCTATCCTCTTGAAGGGAAGGGCTGGTAATTCAACCTTTCGCCCTCCTGTGAGTCATCGAGTAAATAGTCCAGCAGATGGATCTGAGGTTCTTTCAGACTTGTGAGTTCCTGACGATTCTCAATATGCTCATTAACCTTGTGCTTTTGAAGAGAAACCCAGTCTGATGCCTGAAGGCTTTCTATATTGACATTTCTGTTGCCAGTAGAGTTGAAGGAAAATACCATTTGTTTTTCATGGGAAAGTTGGGAAAGGAGAAAAAAAAAGGGTTGTTTTTAATTTAGCATTTATGCTGACATTTCCCATAAATGAAAACAGGAAAATAGTCAGTTTTCCAATATTAATTATATTTTTCAAAACTGGGTTTTCAGTATTAAAACCAAATATTTTCCAGGATTCAATTTTCAACAAAGAAAATCCAATTTCTTTGAAAAATTCTTGGGGGGGACAACAATAAATATTTTCATTTGCAGTGAAGGGGCATTTTGTGTGTGAATATGAGTTCAAACAACTACTTAAATATCATTATTTTAACTAATGTTTGAGCTTTGGTGATTTTTGAAACTTCACCTTTCTTTCTTATCCAGCCATGTAAAGTTTATTTTTCAACAAGAGAGCACTAGTGGGCAACAGAAAGTTGATGCTGAATTTGCCCCTTCTCTGCACACAACTGCCACAGAGAGTCTCTTGGAGAGTGTGGATGTTGCAAGGAAGTCATGCTCCAAGTTTCCTTCCCTAGTTCATGAGGGGACCTTAAGACAAAGTTCAGCTGCCTGGATCAGATATTTGGCACTCCAATGCTTATTGCAAATGGACATAATACTGAATCTAATGTTACTTAGCTGTTAACCTCAGAATATGAAACACCTCTGATCAGTTGTGTCAAGAACACGTTCTCCCTCAAAATTGTGCAACTAGAGAAATTTGCAAGCTCTGCATACAGATCTATACATTATTTTAATATAAATGATGGTATCATAGGAGAAAAACAGGAAAAAAGGAGAAAAACAAATGGGATGAATGATGCTGTGGAAGTGCCTGCTTGGTACATGGGTCATCAAAAGTAGTGAATCACATCCTGCAAGAGCCTGTTCTCCTCCACCAACTATAGCTGAAACATGGGTGCCAAATGCAGAAACTTTAGATGGCTAACTTTAGATCATATGAGGTCTGCACGGAGAAGCTGCAGTATCTCTGAGTATATCTGCCCAGGCTTGCTGAATTGGTACCCATAGGGGCTGAGGGTTTGCCTAGGCTTGTTATGTCCCCTCATCCTTTTTGCCTGGGCTTGTTGCAACTGCTGTTTTCTTTCTGGCTTAGTGTCTTTAATCTCTTCTTCTATACAAAGCGCAGAAATTAAAACAAGCACCTATGGCCCCAGCAGGAGCTGTAGCCATGATCTAGGCCAATTTTTAATTCTGCTTTTCAAGACTATAGCTGTTTACAATGCCTGGCTATGTTAACTTCTAAAATGTGTTGGTTAGTAAAGATAATGACTAGTACTGCAAAAATTGACAAAGTCTCCAAGTGATGCAGAGTAACACTGGGTCGAAAAGCTAAAAATAAGAGTAGTGCTATTTATTCTTTCCAAGAGAACAAAACAGAAAATGAGAAACATCTTGGTATAGCCTACCAGAACACTGACTTGTATAACGTTAATTTGTTGATGGTACTGAATGAAGTGCAATGAGGAACGAGCAGAATAGAAGGTTGTTAACATCTCACTATATTATTTCAGAACTTGTAGCTATGCTGCCACAAACTCTTTGCTTGGGCTGACATTTCTGAGAGGTCTTAGTAAGGTCTGTGTTTTCCTGCAAAGCAGAGGTACTTTTCTTTGTTTCACTTTTTTGCACAGAGGTATTTTTCACTTTTTTCCTCTTGTGTCTACGTGGGTGAGAGGGCCAGCTTTTTAGCAAACTGATAACAACTAGCAGCATTCAGTGAAACTGTTCCTCACTGCACATTTATCCCACGGCTTCTATGTTTGTAGCCATTCCTGCCTGTAGCCAGGAGACTCAAGTACCTGTAGTGTAAGAAAGAGAATGATAGAAAAGGAAAAAACGAAGCTGGAATCAAGAGAGAGCAGGATTCTTTAATAAAACAGCTCAAAGTATCTTTTAGGATTAACCTTACCATTCTGATTTCTAAATTGGATGCAAATCATTCAGGCTTTATTGTTTTATGGAAGCATAAGTAAACATCAGTGGAATGTAGCTCTGCTATGCAGCTGCCTTTTCTATTCATCACCTTTACCTTGTCACAAGTCATCTTACATAGTGACAGTATAAGCAATAAAATATAAGTATAGCACTCTTGGTCTTTTCTAAGCTAATGGATGTAAGCCCACAATTTTCACCCTGGCAGCCAGGCTTTTGTCCCATTTGTTCATCTCCTTTTTTAACACTGGTGTAGTTCTTATTTTCCCCTTCATCCACAGAAATTTCATACTATAGTCAGCACAGTTTGTGTATTACCTGATAACAGCAAGTGAATCAAGCTGCGTACTGCTCTCTGTGCCTTGCGGAGCATCATCATTACATGATAATAGTGGAGATAGATCAGAATGGCAGAACATATGTTTGATTAGTATCTCCCAACAAGGGCCCAAATTTTATTGGTATTTAATATTGGTAGGCATCAGAACAGAGATCATCAGTTTAGTGAGAATCTATGCTAGGCCTAGTATAATTATCACTACCCATAGCCTTGGGTATTATTATGGCGGTAGTCATGTAGAGTTGTAATGTTATGCAAGTAGCTTGATATCTATCTTTTCTTAATTTCATTCTGCTTTATATATTTTAAATATGTGTAATATGGAAAACAGAAGATACCTAAGTGCCCAGCAGGATGATGATCACAAAATTTCCTCCAAACATGACATTCACTGCACATTTTCAAACAGCTGCAGTTTTACATCAAAATCCTGGATATCTGCATGTTTTAGTTCAACAGTTTGGTAGGATATAATAGTAATACTATCATTAAGGTAAGGTACAGAATTCAGCTTAATTGAAGACTTATTGTAGAAAACTCCCACAGGAATGGCAAAAATAATCACAAAACATAAATTTAAACTGAATTTGAATTTTCAGTATATCTGATAAAACAGAAATTGAACAAAAAATGTTGCCTTTAAATGATTTTTTTTTCCACTGCAACGTCTCACTATTTCATCAAAAATTCGTTAACACTTATCCTTTGACGACAGTCTCACTCCCCATGTGTGGTATCCTTGAAGAAAATTTGGTATTATTATTGTTATTACTGTTAATAGTACTTCCAGAAAATATATGTCTAACAATTCTACCCCTGGGCAAGATCTGCCTTTGCACCCAGTGCTATATTAACTCAGAATAAAAAAGATATCCTAGCCAAAAGCTTAGAAATCAAAGCACAAGACAACATTGGTGGGCAAGCCAGGTAAAAGAATGAGCAACAGTCTGGCTCACCATCACATTTTGTGAATAAACCACTGAGAAATTGTTATTATGTATGGTTTAAAATGGTTAAAATACCACACAGGCATAAAACACCATTACAGGTGAACAGGAGGAAAATGACAATTAGATGATGTGAGAAAAAAAAGTTATTATTATCTGAAAGATGGTGGAATCAGACACATTTGCCAGGGCTGCAGAAAGAGGGATCATGAGAGGGGGAAACAGGGACACGGGCCTGGATGCTCATGTCAGCTATTGAGAGCTCGGCACTAAGCTCGGAGGGGTGCTGCGTGAAAACACTCCCTTGTAAACAGTCCTGAGAGCTTGTGTTGTAACGTACGGGGAGTTTGCATGAAACGTGCAGGGAAGAGGCTGAAGGCAGATGAGACACCCTCCAGTGAGATGGACAGTGCTGGACCTGGCCATTGTCCCACCCTCGCTGAGGACTCACCAGCAGATGCAAATCAGTGGGACATGGGTTTCTGTTGCTGCAGGGTCACTCATTGAAAGGCCTCCAAAGAGGAATCTGCTGGTGCCATCTGTATAAAGAAAATAGGAAGTGAGCTCCTTTGCATATGCAGAGGGAAATGAAACAGTTGTGTGCGTCATAGTTATTCTTCATTAAACTGTTTGTAAACAAGTCATTTGTTTAATCTGCCCTGGAGTATGTGTTACAGGATAAAATGTTGCTGGTGAACTAGCCATCACAATTATAAAGGGCCATGAGATGATGCTTTGCAGCATAGAGCTGATCACGGGCAATTTATCACAAGGTAAAATAATTATATTTGTTTCTTGCCTAAGTAATCAGGAGGATCTGCTTCAGGGAACTGGAGCATTTTCAGTGGAGAGCTTGACCAGTCGGAGTAATTGAAAGCAGTTCAAAGATATCCTGAGATAGAAAAACCAGTCCTGGGAAATAATAATATGGGGTGTTTGTGAGTTTTTTGGGCAAACTAGCCAAGGAAAATTACTGGGTAATTTAGCTCATAGCTTCTCAAAGTGACTTAGAGCCCAGTGAGAAATCTTTATTTGAAAAAAGTACGAGGGTCTTCTGTTAGCCTAAGAATAACTCTAAGAACTCGCTCTGAGGGATTTTGTGAACTGGGGAATGTTATACTTTAGGAACTTCTTTTCTGTCTTGGGTAAACTAATTTCAAAGTAATCAGGAATGTTAAGAACTTTCAATAATTTTAGAAGGGGCAGTAAGCTTGCTGTGGACCCCAAAAGTGAGTGCCATGGGTGCTCAAAATGCACACAGGCATCTAATTTTTTACTGGATTCACCCAAGAATGAACACAAAAGCAATAAGATAAAAAGGACCTTTAATCTCAGCAAAGGATAAAAGGAATGAGTTAGTGAGAATGTCAGGTAGATTAATTAAAGGAGTCACAGTGAACAATATTAGGCCGTAAATAACATTAGGGCATAACATAATTACCATTTCTAAGAGTTATTTATCACCAAGTAACCCTTTTTGGTCTAGGCCAGTCTTAATCCCCCTGGGCTCATGTACTTTTCTGGAGCAGCCACACCTTTAATTATGTAAAACCTTAGCTTTCTTAATTTTTAGGGCTGATTTGTGCTTGGACAAGTTATTGTTCCATTTTGGTTGGATCCTTCCAGCCCTCTGGCCCGAGTCCCTCATTTCTTTGCTGGATTTTTGAACTAGAGTCTGGTGCAGTGCTCACGCTGAAGCATCATCCCTTTGTAACTCACTGAGTCTTCCAGGGCTCTTGGATGCCACTGACTGTGTGTTTCTCAGGGACTTCCTTGTGGCACTCATTTCCAGTTTGATTTGAAAAGTTTTTTTCTCCTACTTTCCTACACGCTTTCTTCTCAAATTGGCAGCACATGAGACTGTCCTGTAAGGACAGGGATGAGTTTCCCTGAATACCTGCTCTTTGTAAGAAGTAGGACATCTTTTGATTCTGATGTAATATTCTTCTTTGCGTTATTTTGTAGAACCAGCCAAGCAAGTGCCACAGGACAATCTGCACTTTTTCCCTCTACTCCCAGTGCCCAATTGGCTTGTATGTCTTTCAAGTTAGAATGAAAGCCATTCCCCAATGGAAAACGATTATTTGATTCAAGGCAAAATGTTTACAAATGTGGATTCTTTACAACATTTTGTTTCCAAAAAAAAAAAGATAAAAAGGGAAAAAGCATTTTGAGGTGGTCAGAAATGACCAGGTATGTTTCTGTTCTGCATATCAAAAGATTTTTTTTGTAACAAAATTCATTGTCTTTAAATATCTGTAAAAGCTTAGTAAAACATTTTAAGGGTCAAAATCAGGCAAGAATGATCTGATATTACTGAGGCAATAGTCTTGGATTAATCCCAAAATAAGTCTTTTTAAAACTACTAAAAGTTAATTCCTCAAGGTATGTCAAAAACATTATATTTTTTCCACTTTCAATGGGTGGAAAGAAGAAGCTACATCTCTTCTTACTGGAAAACACTCCTTGCTTTTCCCAGAGAACATCTCTATAAGCTATTATGTCAGTGGACCTTCTTCACCTCCGCTCCTCAGGTTCTGGGGATGCAATTCATCTGACTTAACTTTGATCTTTTAAAGGTTTAGTCAAAGTTTGTTGCTCAGAATTCATCTGCAGACACTGAAGAAAGCTGAGGAACACCGGAGAGCCCATACAGTTGGGAAGAAGTACTTTATGGCGAAAGTATCTACCTTGTTTTAGGAAGAGCCTAGACAGCCAGATGAAGTCAATGGTTAAAGCAGGCTAGGAGATGAACTCTAATAGAAAACTGCTTTCTTGTAATGTTAACCATAAGTACAAAACAAGTAATACCAGCCTTGCCTTTTCCCTCTCTGAAAGAAGAGGAGAGCAGAGAAGAGCAAGTGGAACTCAGGGGTTTCTGTGGTGCTTGCCTTGGAACAGAAAATTCCTGAACTGAAGAAGATGACTTTTTCTTCTTTCTTCACTTTTTCCTTACAGTCATCTATGGCCATATAGCTATACATTGGTACAGATATATTCCATCTTCATATCACTGATAACATAACCTTTCCTTAGTGAAATTGAGTAGTTTTCTAAAATTGAGAGATCAGTATTAATTAGTCCATTAATACAGGTGCCTAATTTACTAAGAATTTCTTGAACAGCTGAATGAGAAACAAAAGTTGGTTTAACATGCTAAACTGACAATACATGCGAAAATTTTAGTCTTACATATACGATCATAGAATCATAGAATCATTAAGGTTGGAAAAGACCTCTAAGATCATCAAGTCCAACCGTCAACCCAACACCACCATGCCTCCTAAACCAGGCCCTGAAGTGCCACGTCTACATGTTTTCTGAACACCTCCAGGGTTGATGACTCCACCACCTCTCTGGGCAGCCTGTTCCAATGCTTAACCACTCTTTCAGTATTTAAATTTTTCCTGATATCCAATCTAAATGATACAACTGTGCTACTTAAGCAACCTTGTTACAGTGTTCTGAGTCCTTGTCTCCACTAGGCATAAAAACTACATTTTTATTTTACGTTGGTGAAGATGATAGCCCTTAAGATGTAGTGAAGACTGAAGGTGTAATTTAACTAAATTCTGGTAAATCAAGGTAATCCCTAAACTCCTACCCAATGGTCTTCTCAGCTTGTTTAAACATGTGAAAACTGTATCTGCACTAGGATTCCTTATTTCTTTTTACCTGGCATGTCGTCAGAACGCACTTTTTTTCCTGGCTTGGGCATATTATTATATGTGGTAAGTCTAAGGACATACTGGAGTTTGCCTTTTATACTAGCTAAGCTAATGAGTAAACACTGAGAGAAGCTCATCTTGGTAAATTTAAGACACATTAGGAATATTCTGATATACCTACACTATGCTTCTCACATGCCTTAATTGGAGTCTACTAGCAATATATTTCGAACATATTTAAATATTCAACTCCATGCAAGGGCTCCCAGTGCTTAAATGTTATGGCTGGGATACTTAGTAATACTGTATAGCCTCTTTTCCATGCAAAAGAGCCTTGAAATTGTTTTAAATGACCGAACAATGTGAAGATAAAGGTGTGAGGGACCTGGAAAAATTTACTTCCTGTGTCAAACTAGCAGTGGAAATACTTCTTTAAAGATGGAGCAATTGAATGAATACCATAAAAGCACTCATTAATGTACTGTTGTATTTATAATAATACTCCTCATTTTTATTACAACACAGAACTGCTCTTACATCAGCTGTGCTAGTTTCAACTCTTTTGCAAAATGACCAAGCCTTTGTATTACTTAGGTAAGAAAATACAAAATGTCTAGTCAATAATTCTGTTTACTTTTGACAAAAACTGTGGAGAAAGCCTGTGCTGAGGAAGGTGCTGAGCATCAGGCAAGATGACAAGTGTATTCAGCTTCCAGTGTGAATCAGGGGCACTGAGCATCAAGGCAGCATTCAAGGTCAACATGTGGGGCTGTATCACACTTCCTTTGACATTCTGAGTCCATAAATGTAGGAGTGGATATTTTGCTCTCTTCAGGGAGGGATTTTTCCTGTAATCTGTAAAAGAGATGGTAGTATGTCTAACATTCTGCAAATATATATTTAACAATGGGCTTCATGCAACAAGAAACCCAAATATCTCTTAAGACAAGTTGCTTACGAGTTAAAAATATTCACCTTTCTGACTTAACTGTTTCAGAGCCCCCTCTGCAAAGCTTGGAATTTGGGGCATCAGACATCTCCCCCGATCCGTCCCCATCACCAGTTCTCATCAGCCACGGCAGGGAGAGGCACATATTCTGACTGACTTCAATGGAAAGACTTACTTCTCATACCAAGTTAACAGTGAACCGTTCCTGGAGCAAGTGAATTTGAGGACAAAATTTTGGCCCATAGGCCAAGTTCCTCAAGACAGAAACATTGGAGGGAAGGCAAAATGCCACTCACATTTGCAGTGTGGTATAAATAAATAATATTGGCGGAAAGTGAAACCGCACTGAAAGTCATCCTTGCTTTTAGTACAAACAAGGAGCTCCCTGTGCAGTGAGCGGAACAAATGAAGCCTGGTTTCCTAAGTATTTGTGCCTCATGATTGGACTCTCTGGTGTCTAGTAAAGTGTAAGCAACATTCAAAAGTTTTTCTTGCATTTCAGGCATTTAGGCCACCTCTCCCCCATGGTGTGAGCTCATCTGAAGCCTGTTCCTAAACGGACCATGCTAAGGAGTACTTTTTCTTCTGGGCAGAAATGCCTTTTTACTAAACTTGTAGAATTTTATCTCTGACACCCTTTTCTCAGTGACTGAGGTTGGACAACAGGTTCAAAAGTTAACGATACAGTCAGATAGTCAGAAAGTCTGACAAGGATGGCCACAAACAGGTACACATATATATGTAGATAATGTAATGCTATCAGAGATCTGTCAGATTAATCTGGGCTAGCTGCTGGTTCGGTGCCAGCCCATAACTGGCCCACGTGTAAGTCCCAGAAGACCAGGTGGGCTCCAATGACCTCCCACAACAGGTGTCTGTCTTGTGGCTGAATTCTTCACTTCTGGCACAAGCTGCCTTCATGAAACACCTCAAAATACAGGTGGGCCTGTCAGTGCTGCCTTTTGCACACCCTTTCAATGGTGTCCCCCTTCTGTGATGTTTCCCTGCAGAGGGGGTCGCTACAGGGAATTCAGAGATATTCAATCTCCTCTCTACTGTGCTAAGACTCTCATGGAAAGCCTGAAATATGTTAATGCTCCCTAAAATCGCAGAAGATGAGCTTTATAGAGAGTTATTTAACTCTGTTTTGTTTAAGACCATTTTTTCAAGCCATTGTTACCCACGAGTTTCTTTTGTGACATTTCCTGCCACTTTTCTCACTTCTAAAAATGCGGCCTTGCTTATGGCTTCTAATGACCTACTCTGGAAATTTTAGCTTCCTTCAAATTGCAGGGAAAAACTGGAGTTCATGTGAAAAAGGAATTTTTTTGCCTAACAGAGATGGGGGCCCTGGTCTGAAAATTCCTCTGAGGCTGTGGAGGCCTGTGCCTCCTTCTGCTAGTAAGATTCTGCTGTGTAAGTGGATTGTGACCCAAAAAGATGACTCAGTTGTGTAAGAAAGACAAATGGATGTTGCCAGTTTGCAAGTGCTTTAAAAACAAAGCATCATCTGGTCACTGCCAGTTATTAGGCAATTTAACACAACATCAAAAGAATCAAGAATACCTGATTTCTTCCATATCTGCTGAGTTAATCCAATATAATTTCTGGCCAGTCTTAAAACAAAATGATAATAAATATTTCAGGAATAAATTAAAAGAGATCAGTGAGAAAGGATGTTAAATGCTCCTCATTAATCTGCCAGGGAAGCAAGATTAAAATAATTACAGTTTAAAATTTTACACAGGTTTCATTAAACTCCAACCAGACTTTTCAATAAAGGATCACTGCTCAATGGCAATTGTTAGAGATGCCATCTAAAAGGGCGGATGTATTATCTGTATTTTATAGTCATGTAAAAAAGTAATAACTTTTGGTCACAATTAACTAATATAAATTTGAGCTGGAATATTGATTGGAAATCACATATAGCAGCCCTAGGCAATTAAGAGGGGATGTTGGGTTCTTCTAATGGCAGCTGGACATGAATACTCCAGGTACTTAGTTATCAACCACCCTACTGACTTTTGCCTAGGAAGGAGACCAGGCTTTGCAGGCTGTTTTCCTTTTCTGCCCAGGCTGACACAGAGAGAAATGGAGTATTAACTACATGCAGCTCAGTACAGGTGTACTGATGTGGAGGAAAAGAAATTTGTGTGGTTCAAGATCTGATTGCCTTTCTTCCAGAATCAGTAGGGGTGGAAGAGGACAGACAACTTTGGGTTCATGACTGGCATTTGCAGATGGCACAGCTGGCAGTGTGTGCTTAGTGCATTGATCATGCTACATTATTCATCTACTTACTCCTTTTCTGATGAGCAAAGGAAGCCTGAAATGAGAATTTCATTACTCTGAGAATGAAATACCACAGATGTGAGATTAGCATTTGCAGTCCTTGCATACTGTGTGCGCACTTACTTGGATGCCATGTAGCTCATGATAGATAAAAGTTGTTTCTAGATCTAGAAGAGTACCCCAAGTTCTGGGATAAAAGGAGAAGTATTGTTCTTCCACATCCACAATGCAAAGCCCATTTTCTTAGTCATTGACCGTAAAGATTCTGGTTAGTTTGGGGGTTTTGTATGCAGGTAAGTTTAGTAAATTCTAGCAAAGAAAGAGAGAGGGAAAGCACATTTGAAGAGAAGAGATAATCACATTTCTAATTCTCTGAAAATTCTCGGAAATGCAACCTGTTTAAAGTCTTAAAGCTAGGAGAAAGCAAAGCTGCAAGTCTTTATTCTCTTTGTGAGTTGACATGAAGTTAGGATAAGAATTTGGATGTAAAACAATTTTTTTGTATCTATATTCAATGGTCAACCATGATTTTCCCTCAGGCAGAAGAAAATTAATCAGGTTGGCAACATTAACAAATATTTTCTTAAATCTCTTTACTATTGTTTATGTCATTTGTTTTTCATTTGCTTTTCCTCTTGCCCTGCTTTATTCATGTTGATATCACACTTCTAGTGAAATATCTCCATCCTATAAAATTTGGCTTTTAGAAGTTATTTGAAATGCAGAGTTCTGAAAACAAGAATTAAAATCTTTTAGAAGATTGAAACTAATAATTACAGTATTAAAACAAATAAGGAGGTTCAGCCATAAATTAATCTATTTATACCATAATATTGTTTTAATTTAAAACCAATAATTATTACAAAGGCAGAACTTGCTGTCCTGCTCACAAAGTAGATGAAATGATACATACACACTTGTTGGCATACTGTCATCCTTTTTTATTATATCCTATTGGAGATTCTCTTGTGTCTTTCTCCATTTTCACGATGATCTTTTATTTCTGTATTGCTGCATTTCATTGTGACAATAAAATGTAATTGAAAAATTAAGGACAACAAAAATAAGAGTTAGAAAACCCATGTTAAATGAACAGACTTATTCTTACTTCTAGTAAGAATATTTTCTTCCTAGCTGCCTGAAGCAGTTGTTTTCCAAGAAACAGCCAAAATTTTGAAGTTTAGTCCTTCAGCTCTTCAAAAAGACAAAAATTGCCCTTCATATCTATATTCCTTTTAATTTACTTTTTTCGTTGATGTTGAGCACAAAATCAAATTTCATGCAATAGTAAGAAAACACCTTTTTTTTCTCATTTGCTGACACTTAAATGAAGTAATATAATTTTTGTGTGTTATTTTAAGAGTATGTGAAAAAAATAGATATATAGATATATCCTTTGCTGAAATTGTTTAATAAGTAAGTATTCTATAATTTATTTTTTAACTCCTTACAAGACTGCAGACTTGACATTGAAGAAGAACTGAACTTGGCATGGTTTTGATTTCTGGTAAATACCTGCCACGCTATAGAATCCTGCTAAATTTATTGCTGTGTATTTAAAGTCACAATATAAAATGTATTTCTTTGTTTAAAAGAAAAGAAAAATGTAAAAGTGAGAGCTGGTTTTTGAAGAATAATGCCAAAAGGCAGTACAAGATGAGATCTTTTTATACTTACGCCTAAGTTTAGTCACAGTAGCCAAATGCTGTATAGCAGTCAATTAATTAGGGTTTATTTTTGTGAGTGTAGAAAGTAAAATATTTGACAACATGGAGTAATGAGGTGGTAAAGGGAAGATCTCCTTCTTTCACAGAGGCTGTTGAGGCACGATTTAGCCTGCTGTGGCGTGCTGAAATCGAGTGCAGGTTCTATCCCTTCTAAGACCACACAGCTGAACCTAATTTTACCCTATTGCAAAGACCGGGATCTTCAGTTAGCATCTACCACATTCTGGCCCCTTAATCTGTGTGTTATATGGTGGCACCTCCCACAGTAAAAGTTCTAATACTCTCACAGAACCTCAAACTAATTGTTATTGCATGACAAACATATGGAACCACAATTCATATTTACTAGTATTAGTTGATTGCACTGAATATATTTAATTTTTTTTTCACCACTTGATTTTGTTTTTTAGTGGAACTTTCCCTGAAACAAATGCTCTTTAAAACTTATTTTAGAGGTACTGTAGCTTGTATTAAAGTATGCTTTCAAAACCATATTTTTGAAAAATAAAATCTCTTTCAAAGTATCCTACATGGGGAGTAGGAACGATATGGCAATAAAATAAGTTAATGAAGTTCTGAAGTTCTTCCACAGATACTTTCCTTTACTCGGAAGATGACTATATTCATAACATCAAAGACCTAATGTAGTTGGCTTCTCTGCGTTGCTTTCCTCAGACCTTCAGGCTGAACTGTTCATACAATCAGTCCCAAACCCATTTTACTCATCGTGAGTCAGACCGGTTTCAAAGTTTAAATAGGAGATCTTTGCTAGCTTAATTCATTTAGATGGAAATAGGTGAGGAAAAGCTCACCCAAAGAGCTGAGTAGGCAGATTTTAGTGAGGTGGTTACTGCTGCTAGGATGGTGCCAAGCAGGATGGGGTAGGTTGGCAGGTGAGGCTGAGGCCACTGCAAGAGGATCAGCAGCCAAGCCCATAGCTTCACTGCTTATCCTGTGCACTGGGACTTAGTCTTGTGTGTCAGCAAGGATCAGACAACATTCTTCTGGGACCAACCCTCTTTTTGGGTGTTTGAGGTAAAGAACAAAGTTGAATAGCTCCTAATTTGGTGGTTCCTATATGAGATGGAAACACAAAGTCAAAAAGAGGCATGGGTTATTCCCCACCAGTAGGAAGCCATCACATTTTGGATTCAAATCCTAAATGGTAGGATTATCATTGATTAGGCTTATTGATAACCAGACACTCTTGCTATACCCTTGGAGTCTGGGAACGTTCAGGCTTGGAGTCTGGATTTGTGGACATCTTTGATTTGATTCACACTTGCTACTTGTGTACTTGCTGCCAACATTGTTTAGATAATGCAGCACATCTGACAGGCTCTGTAGGAAAAGCATGTCAAACAATGATGGTCTTTGTTGTGGCCAGGCTGGAATGTTAAACCAGGCTTTAAACTACAGTGGAGTCAAGAAAAGATTAAAACATTTTTTAACAAAGGCTTCAAATGCAGAAATTAAGCAACTTAGTCCTTCCACATCACAACCCTTGGATCACAGCCAGGGTAACATTTACAGTGTATTGAAGGGGCTCATTCATCCTGCAGATAAAGAGATTGTTTTGTGTTGTTTTGTTTTGTTTTGTTTTGTTTTGTTTTGTTTTAAAAAGGGAACATATTTTCAGTGCAAAATCTTGATCTGCCCAAGTGTGCCAGGATCACACTACATGTTAATCCTTAAAATGATTTTATTGCTCATGGGAATATAACAAGAAAGATTTCACACTCTTTCTATTATATACTTTTGCTCTGTATCATTCAATTCCTACATCTGAAGACCGGTGATGTCACTGATTGCTTTGACCTCCAGTGTAACTCAGACCAAAGAACATCAGACAATATTTTGCATTGTGTTTCAGGTAAAGTGCCTTTTTTAAGACATCTGATACTAATTTAAAATCTTCAAACCAGATCCCACAAAGACATACAAGCATTTTTGGAAAAAAAAAAAAAACCAAAAAAAAAAAACTGNAAAGGGAACATATTTTCAGTGCAAAATCTTGATCTGCCCAAGTGTGCCAGGATCACACTACATGTTAATCCTTAAAATGATTTTATTGCTCATGGGAATATAACAAGAAAGATTTCACACTCTTTCTATTATATACTTTTGCTCTGTATCATTCAATTCCTACATCTGAAGACCGGTGATGTCACNGACTTGTTTTTAGAAGATTCTTTTAAAAACGATTCAAGAAAAAAGCATCTTTCATGTAAGACTCCAGTGGTTACTGCACTCAGGAAGTATGAATACTTGGATCACTTCACTCCAGAGTGAAGCAAGTTTCAAACCTCTGCTTTCTGCTTCTGATGAGACTGTCTTAAGCATCAAACAATAAGCTCATTGATGAACGGATTTTCACTCTGCTGAAGGCGATTCCTTCCATCAAGAGAAGAGTGAGCAAGATAGCACATAACTCTATCCCAGCAGAAGTGAGGCTTTGGGAGGAATGAGGCTTGGGGAGGAATTTTATATAAGAAACACAAATTAAACTTTGAATTTGTGACTGAATTATAGCTCAGTCTTGACTTAGATGCCAAAAAATCATTTCTCAGAGGAAATGCAACATGAGAGAGAATCCATCACATGTCTAGATAAACTAAGTAGTACTAAGATGTAGGTACTTTGATGCACTTCAGCTTAATAGAGCATAAACTACTTTTGTTTGACTAGGTGGATAAAATTTCAAGAAAAAAATGTTTTCTTGTATGAAGAGAAAAAGAAATCATATTCTCTTTCTCAAATTATGCAAGAACAGATAAAAAGGACACCAGGAATATGATTATGAACGTGTGTGTAGTTGTATGAGTGAAAGTGTCTTCTCCATTACAGGTTGCAGTAATATCAAAAGAATTCCTGAACACTAACTGATTTTAAGGTTGAATGAACAGATACAAATGCATCACCACTTTCCAGCTATATGCACATGTCAATGGTTGATCCAACCAGCAGGAAAAATTCCCCAGTCCAAGGTATATACACACTGCCACTTGACAGTCTTACAAGTATCCCTCTGGCTTTTCATATGCACCCCTCTAACACAAAGTAGACCAGACCAGCAGTCCCTCCACCTTGTACTGCAGCTGCTCTCATTCTGCTCCAGTAATCACCTACCTGGTCCATCTTCAACTTATATTCAACGTCAATATAGGGTATTTTTTCCATTGCAAATGCAGGCCACAAAGATTTTATATGACTCTTTCATTCATTCTCTTCTAGGGACCACTGTTAGGATTAAGCACTGTGAACTATATTCATAAACAAATAAATATCACAGACCAAAAACTTGTCTTTAATCATTTATGACTATGCAGCTGAACATTTCTGTCCACAGCGGAGTCTTTACGTTAAACAATAGACTTATTGTGCACTATAAAGCTGTGTGGAGAGGCGTCTGCCATAGTAGTGATATAATATTTGCAACTGTATTCAAAGGTCTGCTCTTTTTGCAGCACCTTCCTTTATACTTTTTCATATTTTAGATTAATAAGACTTTTTTTACAAAATATTTGAACTTGCATCGAGCTCAATAGCAAGTATCTTAGTTTACCATTTGATTACTATTATTTAGTACACTTTATCCCAGATATTTGAGCGTCTAATAAAGGTTATTGGGAGAGGAAATTGTTTCCACAGAGAATAATAGCAATTCCCATTCGATAATGTCACCCGTAATTGGAATGAACAAAGTGATTAAGAACATATGAATGAAATTTGGCAGTTATATTCTAGTTGTTTCAAAGTGCATTATGAATATAGGTGAGCAAATAATGGGATGTTTCAGTCTGGTGGCTTACATACCTGCCAAAATATAAGGCAAGAAAATCAGTTATGATGAAAGCAGAAGTTCTTTTTGGGGAGAGAGGAGAAACAATTCCTTCCCTATTAGCATTTTATGAATTCAAAACATGTTTTTTCAGCCCATCATTTTTGTTTTGTTATGTATTTCAAAATTATTTAAATCCTGTATTTTTCCTTCTTCATTTAAATTTTTGTTGTTGTCTTTAATGAAAAATGTTGCCTGACACAAAAGCCCAGAAGTTTTACTCAAAAATGTCAAAGCAAAGTTCTCGGCATTTCAAGATATTCCCAGGTACATATTTTTTTAATTTCAGTCACCTTTTTCACATAGTTTCCAAAGATTTTTTGGCAAATTTGGTATTTATTAAAAATTTTTCCCCAACTCATTTACAAACATAAGCATACCCACATAACACCCTTTGAGGTAGCAAAGTGTCATTGGCCTACTCCGGCAAAGCAAGATGCCAAATTATTTCTGGGGAAGGAAGGGAGAAATGAGTTTCATCCATTGAAATAACTCAAGTCAATGAGCTCAGCTTCCCACCAAAGGTGCTTGGCATGCTGCAGACTTCAAGCTCTTACTTGTCTACAAGCTTCTTGCTCTGAGGTTTGGTGTTCCCAGCAGTATACCGGTAGGTCTTGTCCCATGGCAACATACCACAGCTCCCTTCCAGCCTCCATACCTGAACTTCCTTCCCATTTAAGCAGGACAGGAAGGATGGTACACACCAAAATCTTATGGTATGAGGTTGGACAGCAGCCAGGCTCAGGATCTGAAATTATTTGCAGGTTAAACACTAGGGACATAGAGTTGTGTCTGACCATCGGACATAAGCTTCTCCAACACCTTCCTTCAACCCCTCCTCTGGCTCTTCGCATGGAGGAAAGGATGGCTGGATGGGGTCAGGCATCAGGGATCACAGCTTTTACAAGCCATCTGTTTCACATATCTTCTCTTCAAATAGACCTATTACAGACAGTTATGGGACGACAGAGGAAGGTAGAAGTACATCTTTGCCCAGACAGGAGAGTGGATTAAGCATGAGATATGTGTGCCTAGGGTGGAGGAATTTACTCCACCTGTGTACATACCAGCATGAGCTGTGTGCACATATAGGTCTTGGGTGGGGATGACAGTCTTGTCTTTATCTTGTCTCAGATAAACAGAGCACACGGTTCTGGAAGTTAAAGGTAAAGCAAGGAAATAAAACCAAATTGATTTTCAAGTAGGGAACTCAATTCTGCTAGTAAATGTAGGTTTCTGCAGTGACAACAGCCGGGTGTTATTTCATGGTGTCCTGAGGTATTTTGCCAAAGGTAAGAGACAGGAAAGAACTATCTGTCCAGACAAATGGATATAAAATGCATGGATCAAAATAATGAACAGAAAAAAAAATGCTTTCTGTGAAAAATAAGCTGACTCAAGCTCTGTTTGACGCAGTCAATGATAGGTAGGAACAGTAGTCTACTTTTATTAGTATTTGGCCTGACCTGCCTGGCTTTAGAAAAGGGCTTCAATTATTTTTTTTAATTGGATGAGCTAGACTTATCAATTAGTTTACCCACATGAGATATTCCTGTAAATGATTAAACAATGTGAAATGATTAGAAATTTGTTAGCAATATCAAGGCAATCCAATTTTTCTACCAGCTTTCAAATGAGTCGGCTTTCAGCTACGGTGCAGGAAATCCATGCAGACTTTGTGACATTTAGCAAATATTCTAAATCTGTCTCCTGCAAATGCAAGTACATAATTTACAAGGAAGCGTGCTGTGGGATTAAACTGAACACAAAACTTAAGCCATGTGCTGCCTCAGGACCATCTCAAACACTTAATCACCTCTTTGCAACAAACAAACAGCTGCCAATACACTAAAGCAGGCTTTGTGCTTGTGATGTATTTGCCTGATGTTCTGTCAGGTAAATCACTGATTTTAACACGGTCGTCCTGTGTGCTTGTTCACAGGGGTTTGATTGCTCCAGAGATTGGTGGTGGAATATGGAGTCTTTCACCTGTAAGGTCTTTGGTCTGTATCCACAGTAAGCTGAGAAGTGCAAAATCTTCCATAACTCTTTTTATGTTCCCAGTGCATATATTGTTAAAAGAAGACAGAAGGAGCTATTTTCAGTATGCAACAAAATGTTTAATTACTCTGCAATCCTGCATGCCATTTAGGGCCTTAGTTGTTTAGCTGAAGCTCACAGAGGCAATGAAGCCCATCAACCCTGGCACTAATTGGAAGTCCTGTGAACAGTTTCAGCATTTGTCTTTCTACCTGCCGCTTCAAAGTAGAGTGTTGCTCTGCCAAAAAGATACCTCCTCCCAAGTGACAATGAAACAGAACATTAGGACATCATGGAGAAATTCCTGCTGACTCCATCATATATAGACTGAATTTGGGTTCCAGTGCTGTCCATCTGGATCACTTGAAAAACAATTCCTATAAATCCTGCATGTTTTCTCTTACTAAAGAAGACCACCTTCATGTGTAAAACTGCTTCTTACATGAAGGCTTATGCCCTGTTTTATTAAAAGATAAAACAGAAATAGGAGGAGATACTGCCTTAGAATTCATAGGGTTTTGACAGAGGCTTTTAAGTGCTCTGAATAAACCAAAAACCATAATAGGGGTTTTGCTGACAAGCAAGCAGGGAAAAGACTAATCTTGAGATGAGTTAGTTTTCTCTCTGTATTAGTTTAACAGTTGCACCAGTGGAAAGTAAAAGACCAAACAGGTTGCATAACTTCAAAATATTTCTTTGCTTTCCATAATAACTGCATGTACCCCAACTGTAAACAATCATTGATGATGGTGCCGATCACAAGGTGATGTGACAGAAAGAGTGGACAGTTTAACAGAAAAGTATAGGAACAATTAGTAATGTAAACAATTAAATCAATTTCTATTGAGATATCAGTAAAAGAACATACATGGTATCATACAGACCTGGCTTCTTCCTACAGATTTTTCTAGTTGTTCTTGTAGAGTTTGGCAGACATTTATATTTATGCTCTAGAAGTCTTGATATGGACTTAAAAATGCAGTATTGCACTGAACTCTACAGTATTTCTTCTGTGACAAGAGGTGATTAGATACCACCTCTGCTTGCTGAACATCCTCCTCTAATATGCAGTGTAGTCCTTTCTCTGTTGGGACTCAGCCATTATCATTCCTTCCATGAGCTCCGAGTCAGGGTACTTGCTTAATAGGGAAGACTTAGTAGTCCTTCTGCAGTCAGCGCTCTTTCTAAACCTTTACCTTGATTAAGAGCTGAAAAATTTTCCAGGTAGAAAATGATTGACCCTGTCAACACACTTGCTTTTCAGAGATGTTGAAAACTATTTGACTGTAAGGGTGGACAAGGATGCTCAGACCCCACCAAAAAGCTGTGTAAATAGTTAAGGATGGATACCAGCAGAAGCAACAGAGCTTTCCTACTAATATGAAATGGTGGGCTTTAAAAAAACTATTTGAACAGCTAAGTATCAAGAAATAAAAATAGCACTGTAAACAGCATTTGTCTGCAGGGGCTTCAAACCACTTGTTGACTCAGATTGGCCTGTAAGAAATTACCACTTCACTTACAAGGGAGCATACTGTGGGATTAAAAAGAACACAATACCTAAACCATGCTCTGCCTCAGAACTATCTCAGCCACTTAATCACCCCTTTGTAATAAGTGGCTGCCTATATCCTAAAGGAGGCTTTGCTCTTTATGATAAAAGTGTCAAGCATGCTGTCAGTCACTACAGCACCAAAGCAGAAGAACTTGTTTTTCTGTAAATATTTAATTTCTCATTCTCAAAAAGCTAATCTGTGTAAGCTTTTCAATAGCTGACTGGGGAAAAAAAAGTTCCCTGCTACTAATAACGTACCTGGTACCTTATAACACACTGTACGTGGGGACAGGGGTATCTGAAGCACTTGTTTAAATATATAGTTGGCTCTATACGGCAGGGGTCCCAGCTGGCCTCATCTGAATAATCTTCCTCTATTTCACTGAACTAAGAGCTCCAAACTAAGAGTGTAGCTAAAGTTATAAAAACCTAGACTATCACCCATACAGAGCCAAAGCCTTCAGATTTTGCTCATACAAGCCTCCCTCGCATTTCTAATGACATCTTATCAGCACCTTGCAGAACTGAGTGCCTATTTTCTGTCCAATTGTTTCAAAGAGAAAAAAGCTGTCTGAACCCACTGAAATACAAAGTGCATCTGTAGTGGCAGCTGTACACTTTGGTTCTTTTCTATAGGTTTAACTTTGGTTCTGGTGTACAGGATTAACTTGCATACTAGCAAGTGTTGGAAAGGATCTGATGACTCACACAGGGAAAGGATAGGCAGCATTCTTGTTTTCCTTTTAATTCCTGTAAAGAAGAAACTAATCTTTCCTGTTTTTAATGGACAAGCTCTTTGTACGTGTGCCAATAGGTTTCACTTTCAAGAAAGCTTGCCTTGGTGAACCAGATGCTTCCCTGAGCAATAACAGAGGCACTCACACAGTCCCACTGACTGTTAGTGGAAGGGGCATCTGGGAGTGGAAATGGGGAGAGATGGAGACTGTGGCAGTACAGAGAGTAGTGAAATGCCCGATTCTTGCCCCTACAAGATAAGCTAGGAATATGGTTTGAGGTAAAAAAATATTCAGATGGTCCTTGGTGAATTTGAGTTTGAAGCTATCTGTTGGACTGGGTGGCTGCATTAAAAATGGGTACAAGTCTTGTTGTCCAAGCATCGTTCCTTTACAAAATGCATGCTGCAACACAAGCACATACAGGGATGCTGGCCTTGCTGCAGAATCCTCATATGCTTTTGTTCAGCCTGGGCCTGATCCTATGAGGAACCAAGTCAACACAAAACTCCCTTTAAGTTCAGTGGAAACTGAGGGCCTGAAATTATTTTAAATATTGTGTTTTACTGTAGCTTTTTTTTTTTGAGCCTTTCATTTTCAAGTCATCTTTGAAGCCTTAGTGCTGCTATGGCTTTAGCTTTAAGGAATGGTTGTGCTCCATTTTAACCTTTCACATTTTATTAACAAAATCAAAACCAGGACAATTAGATACCTCCTGATTTTCATTTGTTTTAATATTAAGGGAATGTTTGAAATAGCACAAGTCTTGGGGAAAGTACTTCAAGCCGTGGCTGCAGCAGCACTGGAGTTCTGGTCACAGACATCAAAGATAACTTGAAAAGAAGAAAAAAAATTGAAGCCGATAATTCTTTACATTTGGGGATACTTTTGAATAATTTTGTTACATATATCAAAAAAAAAGACTAAAAAAAGAGAATTAACTACCATTGAAAACTGAAATATTTTAAACTTACAACTAAGCTAAGACATATTCCTATTTTGTCTTCTTTGGGGAAGACATGAGAAATAAAATTTTCTGGCAACAGTGGAAGGTTGAGTAAGCAGATATTCAGGAGAATATACCTGCTGGAGAATCTCTGCCACTGGCTTCCTGTATGGCCATTAGAAAATTACTTAGTATTTTGTTCTTAGACTCAGATTTTTCCACCTCAAATGTCTGTGCACTAACAATTTTAGGCTGGTTAGTAGGGTTGGTAATCCTACCTGTATTTAAGATAGATCTGAATATTCCATATCTTAAATGCTTAAACCAAAGACTGTTTACTGTTTGTTGCCCTAATAATGGCACATTAAAGTAAAACATGGCAATAAATATATATCGTACTTGAAATCTCTCTTTTGTTCATATTCTTTCCCCTTATGTTGGACCTGAATAATATAGCCCCATATAGATTCAAAAAACAGTAAAAGACATATTTTATTATTGTCAATTGTCTCTTCACTCCTTTTGCTTGCTGTGCATCTCCTAGACTTAATTTGCAAACTCCTTGGGATTGAGATCATGGCTGAAATTATGCCCCTGTTGGGTTAAGGGAATTTTGCATTTATATTCCTAAGAGCTTCATACCCTTTATGATAAAGCTTAGAGAATATTAAGGAAAATTCCCTTTTTCAATGTTCTCTGACAGTGCTGGGCTTTTGAAGGAGGAAGTTTTGAGGAGTTTGCGGGCATGAAAAATGAAAACATTATTCATTAGTAACTAAAAATAGCATTTGCCTCAAAAGGTGTTAGGGCTGTACTCAAATAAACCTGTGCAGAAGGCAAACGTGAGCTATTAGCAACAAATAAGATGTTGAAGAAGGTGAAAAATAAGTAAGTAGACTGGTCAAACCCTAATAGTGGTAGTCAGCAAGGATCAGACATTCAGTTTTTTTATTAAAATGCCTCTTTCAAAGATTAAAATCAATAATAATTTTGAACTTTCAGAAGTTATTTTCATTATTGTTGTTGTACCTACTCGTGTAAACACTTTGAGATCAGCAACAAGGTCTCTTGTTCTGTTACATTACCAGGAAAGGAACTTAAGTATTTAAAATGAAGAGTATTAATATATTACTTTTTCTGCTTTGAGGGAATTTAACGTAATTTTAAGAGTATCTGAGTTGAATTACTATGCTTATCAAAAACTCCAGATACCTCCCAGTAAGTCACAAAAAAAGTATGATTTAAATATTTGCACAGCCTCACCCCACCGTTTCTTTTTGGATCATATTGAAGGAGCAATCCTCAAAGGTGTCCATGGCCTAGCAGAGACTTCACCTGAGCTTTACATTTTAAATGGAGGTTTCAAAAGACCACTGAATACCAATGTGTTTGGTAGCTGTGTTTTGCTGGTTTTAATTTAAATCAGAATAAACTTAGTCTTTGGGGCTTGTTGTACTACTGATATCTCATTATAAATTCCATTATTGACTATTAATAGTGAGATGGATTGTAGTCATCAAATGCAGGGTTCACCAGCACAGGCCAGGACATGCACATCACAGGAACATCGATAATGGCCTCCGGTTCTGAGCACTGAGTTCCTATTTTTTCAAAGCTCTGTCTATAACAACTTCAAAATCTCTCTGCCCACCATTTAATACATGTAAAATTAGGATAGTTTCTCCCTGTATGTATCATTTTACATTTACCTACATTGTATTTCATCTGCCATTTAATCTCCCACTCATTCTTTGTAGCTAACCCTCATCTTTATTGCCCCAAATAATTAAGGTGTTTATTTAGGAAATTCTCACGGGACCCTAGGTTCAATCCCTTCCTCTGTCTGAGTACCATCTGTAGAAAAGCATAGGTGATTCTGCCCCAAAAATAAAACAATTCAAAAGAAAGCAATGTGAAAGAAAGCCCATCATCCTTCTCACAGAGGCTTTACCTTCCCAAGGCTTTCTGCTCCCGTGGATGGCCATTATCAAACAGTTCCTTCTCCGCCCTCACCTGTTCCACTCAAGTTCATGATTCAGCCTGAAGTGGCTTCGCACTAAGCTTGCTCCCTCTCGTGCTCCTGCTCCAAATGCCTGCCTGCATACCTCAGTCCCATGGATGTCAGCCTCCGTCGGTCTAGGAGGAGGCCTGCATGCTGAGAGAGACTGTCTGGCCATGAGAAGGAAAGACAGCAGAGCAGTGAAGGAGTTCACACCCTGCGAGTTTTTAACTACAGGTCTGCTGACCCTTGTGTCACCGGCAGTCCCTGGCACCTCCACTCTCCTAACAAAGACACCACAGCTTCTAGGCAGGTAGGTCCAGTCATTCATTCTTTCTCCAGGAGATGACCTCTTGAAATTGCCCCTGTGCTCTTCAGCAACCAAGATGACGCCGGGTGCTTCAGAGGCAGTGTTTTTTTGCTGGCTGTTGCTTGGCTGGAGGAGCAGAGGGAGATGGTGTGGACGTCCTGGATCCCAGCTTTCCCTTTGCATATGTTCTGCAAAGAAACCAAGGAGAAGCTGTCCCACTCTAAGCTTGTGTCTGGGGCTTTGTCGTCCAAGCCTCTCATGTCTGCAAGGGATGAAGGTGCCAGGGTACAGCTTCAAGGTGAGCTTGAGCCCAGGAAGGGACTCTCTCTGTTTTCCCTTTTGCAGCCAGTCTCGACATCCTGAACAGAACCTGTACTCCATCCGCTCAGATGAAGTGGTTAAGAAATCAACTCAGCAGCACTTTCCTCCTGTTCCCTGGGCTCTCTTGCAAGAGCTCCCACAGAAATGTCCTGGACTAGTTCAGCAAGCAATTTCCAGGGAAGGCATGTGGAGTAACAAAGATGACAGGATCTGACTAGGAACTTGCAGTCCATCACAGTTGCCAAGCTTGGCAGCTGGAATAGGCCAAACGCTAGAGGTGTTTACTCACAAAGAGGAAACTCATTGCTACTTGGTCATAACCTTATTCAGGTTTAGGGTAGATTTTAGGGCAGCTAAGGTCATTCTTAAGCTTCTCTGCAGCTAATGGCAGAGGCTGGTACTTAACGTGGACATGACAAATGTTTCATCATTGCCTTCTCCAGGTATTCTCAAGGGTGAGTTCTCTGCCACCCCTTCCCTGTCAGATGATGGGTCCTTCTGCCATGGCAGTAGTTTTACGGATAGTAACAAGCTGCTTTTGGATATTTTTACTTTGGATGGAGTTGCCGTCTTTGGCAACTCCCTCCTCCACCTCTGCCCCTGGTTTCCCATTTTTGTAGCCCCAGGTTTCCCATCTTTGTAGCCCTTACAACGCTCAGGGAAGCAGTCCAAGTGCTAAGCAGGTTGGATGATGAGGGAACTTGGCCTCAGGTATTAAAAATGAAATCCTTAGTGGCTTTAGGCTTTATCTGAAAAGGAGGTTTGGTGAGTTACATTTTGTACTCACTCCGCAGACCATGATGATTTTAGATGACTGGAGTGTTCTCTAAATGACAGAGCTTTCCCAGCAAAAACCCTGGTATTGACACAACTCTAGAAGGAAAAGAGTTTTCAGGTTTTGGCACTCCTAGATGTCATATTGGTTTCTTAGAAAGAGTCCTGTCAGCCAGTTCTTTAACTCTGCTGGGCCTGTCTGCTGACAGCGGTGCAGGTATAACCATAGTGGAAGGAACTTATTAGTGTAGAAAAGATAGCCATCTTTTTGTGATTCTAACTCCTCCTCCAACCTATGCCTCACTTCCTTACTTCTGTCATGAATGTAATAGTGGTCTAATACTACTTGTGTTGAGAATAAAGCCTGGCAATGACAGGCATTTCTGTGATGTGGTAGTAGGGATCATATGGTTCCACATAGATAGATGGACATGCAATTGCTCTGCAGAAACAAGGACGTTTGACACAGATGTCAAATAAGAAAGAACACATGCCTAAGAGAGCCATTTCTGTTTCAGCTGCCTTTAATGGAAGATCATCTTAGAGAAGGATTTCTTAACCATGAGAAGTTCATTTGCTTATCAGACACAGTCTAGTAGCTGTGAAGTTATGTGTAACTGGTTCAGCCATCCACAGCTGCATGTGAAATCATTTGCTGATTTTCCACATTTTTCCATTTGTTCAGCAAACAGACAAGTGGGTGACTTTTGCATAGCAGCTCAGCACTGGCCTTTACAACCACGTCATCCTTCTATAATGCATTTTACTGTCTCCTGCCCACACCAGGAATAAATATAGTTTTCTCTTTTCTTTTGTTGACAGTAACACAAGATGTATGTGATATTTCAAAATATGTGTCTGAATAAAAATAATTCTGCAGCACTCACTAATGAGAGACATTTTGCAACAGTAATGGTAACAACTGAGATCTATGATGTAAGATCTGTGAGCATTCACCTTCCCAAATTCTGCAGATCCTCCTAATTTACCACCAGCTCCTCTTTGCTCATAAACATCTTTGAAAGTTGGATATTGTATCAGCTTATCAGTGTTCATGTCTCTTTCTTTGAACAAGAAGCAAGTACTTGAATCCCACTTATTCTACAGTATAGAAAGTTTTGCAAAATAATTAGAAGCTATTTTATTATAGGTAAGTATGATTTTGGAAAAGCTTGTCAATATCTGTAGGTCTTGGCATGATGCTCCACCTAAAGAAGTGTGGTGCTTGATATTCTCTCACAAAATACTAACTGTGGTTGATTTCTTATCTTTTGTGATTGCATTGGGTCTGGTTGGGATGGAGTTAATTTTCTTCATAGCAGCCTGTATGGTGCTGTGTTTTAGATTTGTGACCCAACAGTGTTGAACACACAAATATTTTAGGTACTGTTGAACAGTGCTTGCAGAGAGTCAAGGTTTTCAACAACCAGTCGGCTGGGTGTGGGCAATAGATTGGGAGGGGACACAGCCGCAACAGCTGATCCGGATTGACCAAAGAGATATTACACATCATATAACATCATGTTCAGAGATAAAACTGAGGGAGTTTTTCCAAAGTATTTGTTGCTCGGAGATTTGCTGGTCATTGGTCTGCTGGTGGGAGGTGGTGAGTGATTGCCTTTGTATCACTTGGTTTTTTTCTTTTTTCTTCACTTCTTAAACTGTCTTTATCTCGACCCGCAAGTTTTTCTCACTTTTGCCCTTATGGTTCTCTCCCCCATCCTGCTGGGGGGAACAAGCAATTGGCTGGGGGCTTAGCTGCTGGGGGCTTGGCCGGGGTAAGCCCACCACAGTGATCCAAAAAAAATGTTAAAAATTTTCAGTACCACAGCTCCTGTGTTTCGGCTGTGATGTGAATAATACTTTGGCATTCCCAAACAATGCAAAAATGCACCTATCTGACTTACCAAAGTCTGTCTGGCCTGTAGGTCTTTATTCTTTCTCATGGCAGGTGAGCCACATAGGATAAATGCATGGAGCTCCCTGCCACAGTGACCTCCTCTTTGGTATTGTTTTCCTCTGTTAGAACGTTGGTGGTGTCCTCTTGCAGAAGGGTTTCATTGTGATTCCTCTCTCTCCTCCTGCTGAAGGAATACTTGCCAATTACCGTATCACATAGATAGTCATTTAAAGAGGAAAAGGGCACAGAAAAAAACCTGACCTTTCCCTCTTTCTCTGTGTTCTCTTACTGTGTCTGTTTGGGGACTTTTGTCCACAGGATCAACACTGTATTGCCAGTGAAAGGAATCTGTGCACCTGAAATTCTGTGTGGAGAAGGAACTGAGCAGCCACAAAGATAACAAGGAGGAGTAAATGAGGACAGTTATTACAGTCCTAACTAATTAATTGCATTCTATATAGAACACATGGAAACCAGTGATCAAGTCTGTGTGGACACAATAATTACTATAGGTAACTTCTATAAAGTAAATAAGATTTCTTTCTTGAACATAAATAAACATGAAACACCATGGTTTTTACTTCACACAGTGAAGAAAAACAGTCAGTTAGATTAGTTTAGTAACTGGATGTATTTCTATGGTCTTTCTTCCGCAGGAAGTTACAGTAGATGTTCCAGTGATCTCTTCCAGTCCTAATCTCCAGCAATAGTTTTATGCAAGCCTTATTATGTGTATCCATACCCAAGACAATTTTTTCTTTTTTACATTTTTTGTTCGCCTTTTAACCAGAATCCTACTCTTGCTGATTGGTCAGGAATTATTTGGCTTTCTCAAGTAGTTTTTCCCAGAGGACTCCATCCCTTCCACCAATGGTTCCTTGTTCTACCTCCTGAATGACAGAAGCTGCATGTGGATTAAAAGAACTAATATATCAAATTATATGACAGGTAAAGGGATATTCTGGCTTAAAACTGAATTTCATCTCCCTTGCTTTGCTCTGTGTTCTACCTCCAACCATAACTGATTGCCTCTCTCCTCCACAGCACACAGGGTGTTCCAGACGGTAATGGGGTAATGAGACACACACAGGCCCTGCAGTTCTCAAAATGCAACTCTAGGAAGCAAAATAGTCCCACTGGTCAATGAAGGTAGGGCACGAGGCCAGTCTGGTACAGAATTCATTTGGTTTGCCAAATTATGCCTGGCCATTAGAACTTTTGAAAATATCAGAAAGTGGACTGGAATCTCCAAAAAGGTGTATTGTTTTACTAAAACTTCAAACGGAGCTGATAATTTATTGGCGCTTAAAAAAGGAACAACAATCAGGAAAGCACTGAATCCAGTAGACATATAGTTTTATACTGAGGTGTGAATAAATGACCATGACAGGGTCTCTTGGAGTTTCTAGCTGAAAATTAGGCTGCTTTCCATTTAATTCCCAAGTCCTGTATGTGTGCTTAGACAAAGATAGTTGGTGCATCACTGACCAGATCTGCCAACATGCTTTAGTCCTGACCTGTAAAGTAAATTGCACTTTATATTTATTTAGTCACGGGGTTTGGCCTCCTCTGAATTATAAAACTACGTCTTGGGCAAAATGGTGTGAGATTGTGCTGTGAATTTAGTCCATAAATTCACACCAATATTTGGTTTTGTCAGTATTAGATCAGTCCTGGCAGTTCTCCTTACAAATGTAATCCTTGTGACAGAACAACTGTTTTTATTTCCACTGAAAATAACTCAGAAAATTTTCAGTAAGAGATGAGCCTGAATCAAAATGCAGGTTCCAGTCAGTTCTGTGCACCTTCTTGCCCTACAGCAACTGAAAAAGAATATTTTCTTTTAGTTTAGCAGTCAAATTTAAAGTGACCTACAAAAGAGATAAATTGTTTCTGCAGAGTTCCTTTTGTGGTTTCTTTAAGAAGATTTTAAAATGATTTCTTTTAGAGTATTTTTAGTAGTTTTTGTGCAGTCTATTTTTTCTAATACCTTACGGATAAGTGAAAGCAGTATGCCATGCAGTGAATGTAATTATATGTGAGGAAAAATTATATATTTAATTGTGGCTTAAATAACAGGCTTTTCCATTTGTTACACATAGAAAGAAAAGATTACTTTGGGAAGGACTTAACATTCTGTTTTTTCAATTAAAATCAGAAGTTGTCTATAATTACACCTTAGATCCCTAATGGGTCTTCTAGAAAATTATCAAAAAGCTAACAAACAAAGCCTTAGAGTTCTAAATGTTCATATTTTCATTATGTAAGGAGGTTTTTGAGTCAAGCAAAAAAACTTAGAAATGTTTCTGACAATCTGGAAGGGTAAGGTTTCACAGGTCCCAGCAGTGGGTTTAGGACTAGCCCTTAGGATTTGTGTAGCGACCAGCTGATTTGTTGTGCAGGTTAGGAGTGGGAAATGTTGATCCCTCAATACTGAGGGCCCAGTGAAGCCATGTTCAATAAGCTTCATAGATCTAAGGATGTCACTACTGGCATTTAGAAGTGCTGATTGGGCACAGTTTTCATTACTGTTTAAGGACCTCAAGGGTTTAAGTTGCATTTCTTTAACAATCTGAGATTACTCCTTTGCCTGTACTGCATCATGTACTTGCCCTCAGAAGAGAACCTGCACCATCTGCTTGGCCACAGAGCTCACGTTTCTTCCAAATGCTGAAGATTTTGCTCCCCACTCAGGTTTCCAACAGAATAATCTCATATTTTCAGTTAGCTTTCTCTTGTTGGCAGCAGGAGGCTCTGAGGTGCATAGCAAACTGCTTATGAAGCCTACTGACCTTCTTCCACTGTGCCACGGGATGGCTTCAATGGCACAGTCCTCATTCTTCTGGTACTGGCAGTTGCTCACACATTCCCCATGGTCATAGCTGTGAGTAGGAGAGTACGCATTCTAGATGTGGACATGGTGCATGGATAGTTGCTTTACAACCCAAGATTCTCTTGAGAATTTAATTTTAAGCCTAGATTAGCCAAGACATATACAGTGAAAATTAAAATCCAAGTTGATACTCTTGTCATAAATTAAAGTAGGAAGATTGTACATGTAAAAGATTTTAACTGAATACATTTCCCTTCTTCCCAGAATGTAGATTCCAAAATGTAATCCAAGATTTTCACCACTAATTGAGTTTCTGTTCTTTGTCTATTGAGGTCAGAACTGTAAAATGTCTTAAAGATGCTGTGTCCTGGTTTCGGCTGGGATAGAGTTAATTTTCTTCCTATTAGCTGTGTAGTGCTGTGTTTTGGGTTTAGTATGAGAATAATGTTGATAACACACTGATGTTTTAGTTGTTGCTAAGTAGTGCTTATAGTAAGCCAAGGATTTTTCAGCTTCCCATGCTCTGCTGGGTGCACAAGAAGCTGGGAGGGAGCATAGCCAGGACAGCTGACCCAAACTGGCCAAAGGGATATTCCATACCATATGACGTTATGCTCAGTGTATAAACTGGGGGGAACTGGCCAGGGGGCAGGGACAGCTGCCCGGGGACGATCTGGGCATCGGTCAGCAGGTGGTGAGCAATTGTATTGTGCATCACTTGCTTTGTATATTCTTTTATCATTATTATTATTATTATTTTCTCTTCCTTTGCTGTCCTATTAAACTGTCTTTATCTCAAACCATGGGTTTTACTTTTTTTTTCCAATTCTGTCCCCCATCCCACCAGGGCAGGGGAGCATGAGCAGGCAGTTGTGTGGTACTTAGTTGCCAGCTGGGGTTAAACCGTGACACATTGTCTGGAGTTTTGGTTTTTGCTTTCTCAGAGGAGAGAATGGTTTGTTTCATAAAAATCTATTAATTAGATATCAGATCTTATCAGGGCAAATCCTGTGACCTTCTGAAAGACTATTTTAGCAATGGAAAAGGAGTTTATATTCAGATTTCTTTTCTCATATAGTAGATATGTCTTTGCTTTTGTCTGATATTAAAAAGAAAATAATTTTATTACTTCCATGGCTGAGAATGTTGTTACAGTTGATTTGCACAAAATCTCAGCAACATTCAACGGGTAGATGATGTATAGCACTGAGCTGGAGCTCACAAGGATTGGCTTCCTTCACAACTTCCTGAAGACTACTGGTGAATCATTTTAATATTCTTGTGCCTCAGCTTTCCTGTTTGTAAAATAAAGATTGTTATATTCTGTTCCTCAGTAAACCAATTTGATATCTACCAGTCAAAAAAAGATCACAGAATCACAGAATCACAGAATGGTAGGGGTTGGAAGGGACCTCTGGATATCATCTTGTCCAACCCCCAAGCTTGAGCAGGTACACCTAGAGCAGGGTGCACAGGACTGCGTCCAGGCAGGTTTTGAATATTTCCAGAGAAGGAGACTCCACAACCTCTCTGGACAGCCTGTTCCAATGCTCTGTCACCCTCACAGGAAAGAAGTTTTTTCTCATGTTCAGGTGGAACTTCCTGTGTTCCAGTTTGTGCCCATTGCCCCTTGTCCTGTCGTTGGGCACCACTGAGAAGAGTCTGGCCCCATCCTCTTGACACCCACCCTTCAGATATTTATAAGCATTGATAAGATCCCCCCTCGGTCTTCTCTTCTTAAACAGACCCAGGTCTCTCAGCCTTTCCTCATAAGAGAGGTGCTCCAGTCCCCTGATCAGCTTTGTAGCTCTCTGCTGGACTTGCTCCAGCAGTTCCCTGTCCTTCTTGAGCTGGTGAGCCCAGAACTGGACACAGTAGTCCAGATGCGGCCTCCCTAGGGCGGAGTAGAGGGGGAGGATAACCTCCCTCGACCTGCTGGCCACACTCCTTTTGATGCACCCCAGGATCCCGTTGGCCTTCTTGGCCACAAGGGCACAGTGCTGGCTCATGTTCAACTTGCCGTCCACCAGCACTCCCAGGTCCTTCTCAGCAGAGCTACTTTCCAGCAGGTCGACCCCCAACCTGTGCTGGTGCGTGGGGTTGTTCCTCCCCAGGTGCAGGACCTTACACTTGCTCTTGTTGAATTTCATTCGGTTCCCCTTGGCCCAGCTCTCCAGCCTGTCCAGGTCTCGCTGGATGGCAGCACAGACTTCTGGCGTATCAACCACTCCTCCCAGTTTGGTATCGTCAACAAACTTGCTGAGGGTACACTCTATCCCTTCGTCCAGGTCATTGATGAATATATTGAACAGGACTGGACCCAGTACAGACCCCTGGGGAACACCGCTAGTTACAGGCCTCCAACCAGACTCTGCGCCATTGATCACGACCCTCTGAGCTCTGCCATTCAGCCAGTTCTCAGTCCACCTCACAGTCCTCTCATCTAACCCACACTTCCTAAGCTTGTCTGTGAGGATGTTATGGGAGACAGTGTCAAAAGCCTTGCTGAAGTTGAGGTGAATAACATCCACTGCTCTCCCTTCATCTACCCGGCCAGTCACACCATCACAGAAGGCTATCAGGTTGGTCAGGCATGATCTCCCCTTGGTGAATCCATGTTGACTACTTCTAATAACCTTCTTTTCCTCTACATGCCTGGAGATGACCTCCAGAACGAACTGTTCCATCACCTTTCCGGGGATGGAGGTGAGGCTGACTGGCCTATAGTTTCCCGGATCCTCCTTCTTGCCCTTTTTGAAGATCAAAGAGTGTATTAACAAGCAAAGATGGAGAATATTCATTTTTCAAGACACTGTTTGGCATTTGTTTTGATATTACTCTAGTTCTATAAATGATGCATGAAAAGAAAAGTAAGACAAACATTTAGAATTTTATTTTTTCAGTCCCCCTTCTTATCCCCAATAAGAATGTCATCAATTAACTGACTAGTAAGAGTCTGAAATTTATCCTGAAATGCTACTTTTTATGAATATAATAAATATATGCAGAATGAAATATATATCCAGAGCCTCCCATAATTTCATACTCTTTAGAGTAAATAACGGTATTTATTACCTGTTTTGAATAATTAAATTATTATCATTATTTCCATAGCAGAGAAAATGTGGAAGAATCATTTTACAGAGCCTGCTCTAGATTGTCTAGTGTTCAAGTGAAGGCAATTTTCCTGTCTCTGGATGTTTCTGACACTAGAACTATATATTTGTTACTTTTCTCTAAGAAATGAGAGATCGGGGGTCCACTTTGATTATAACATTTAGTGGAAAGACTTTTTACTGGTAAATTTGGGTACTCAGAGAACTAGCTCATAAAAGAGATTGCTCTCTTGCTATTCAAGTGGTAAAGAAGAGGGTTTCTTTTCGCCTGTAGTATAAGCTGCCATCCATTTTTTTCCGTGAGCTTGGCAAAAGCAGGTTCATTTATCACTTTGACTCTTTTGGCTTTTGAGTCAGCAAAGTAGAGTTTGAACACCTCTTACATCTTTTTCCCCTTCCTATTTTTGAAAGACAGCCACAAGTACTCTGTTGAGCACAAATAAAGACAGACTTTCTCCTGAAGAGCTTTACAGGTAAACACTTGAAAGACTAGACGTTCTAGGAAATCCAGATGTTTGGAAGGACTTGAATGAAGAAAGGGTGATGTCTTGGCTGAAGTTAAGCATGAATGCTTTTACCAAAATATGCTACTAAATTTAGCCTGGGTGGCTCAACAAATTTCCCTTTGTTACCAGAGATTTCTCACTATTATGTTTTAGGGACTCATTTGGCTCATAAAAGGGGCCACATGAACAGCTCTGGAGACCAACAACTCCACTTAATCACCAAGTGATCTTCAAAGAACTGGAATACCAGTGTTTCTTACCTCTAACTAGGGATGGAACACTTCTTGTAGTGTGAGAATAATGTCTATGACCATTCATTGTTTAATCTCTTCTTAAACACAGTCAAGTTAGTGTCAGTTCTGTTGAGAATCTCTTTGGGTTAGTCTATAGCTCCGTCATCTTTGGACAATCATATTACATATAGTGGTTGCATGTAGCTACTGCAGTCAGGGAAACTCCTGTATTCCCAAATCCATCAGACTGCACCACTGTTTGCTTGCTCTTAAAATGAAACAGCTCTTGATGGTTCTTACTTTTTTTCTGTCAAAAATCCCATTACTGGTCAAGTAACAATGCCAGGATTTGGGCACTGCTCTGTATTTGAACCGACCTCATGTCTTAATGCAAATCTCCTGAAATTCATTCATAATACTGCTGCATTTGTGCCATGTTATGGAGGTGTTGGGAGTCTAATTCACCCCTTCCTCACTGTAATTTTATACTGGTGCAATCTCAGTGTAACTCTGTGACTTCAGTGCCCGCAATTTTGAAGATGTGGTCTGGGAAGTCAGGTCTCCCCCTGAAATGTATATACTTGGGAGCTATATAATCACAGTTAGAGAAGAATATACTCTACATTTGCACTACAACAAATGTGATAAAAAAGAAATACACCCTTCTGACTTTTTGGAGTATCTCTGCATTAATATCAATGTGAGAATAAAATTTGGATCCTTGATTGTTTTAAATTTATTTTTATTCTGTAAATTGTTTTAAATCAATTAACTCAGGTTTAGAGAAGAAATACTTTTTAATGATGAAAAATCTGCCCAAAACAAATGATCAATTAATTGTTTGTAACTTCTAAAACACTTTTTAAGGTTGTGTTATGAAGTGAAAACCCCTTACATATGGAGGTCTCAGAGGACCTGCCATTCATTAATATTTTAAACAGATGCTTCACTGAGCAACTTATTTAATTAAATCCACAACTGTTATGCTTAAACAAGACAGATTTTCACTAGAGCAAGCATAAAGTTGAATTCACAGCAACAATTAACCAGACTTGTTTGTATGGTGTGTTTTATCAAACAGGTAGAGTGGCTTTTCAAAGACATTAATTTAAGTGTTGATCATCATTAAAAGCCCCAAAACAAAGCTCAAGATCATAGTGTGTTTGCAGCCACTGCATAAAAAATGTAGGTGGCTATTCTCTCTACAAGGTCTGATGCTATTTCCATGGGATTTAATGAGAGCAAGACTGAGCTTTTGTAGGTGTTGATGTTATATGCATATGCATATGTAAATGTATACATAAAATAATATTTATGTATGTATATATAATTTTTATATATATATAAATAATGTTTTGTGAAGATCATAAACAGGTGTATGGCACAATTGCTTATGTTATAAACAAGCAAGTAGGAACCACTTGCTCTTGGTTTCAATATACAACCCATAGGAATGCTGAAAGGATCAGTGACTAACACAAGACTCAAAACCACAAGCCCTGATTACACCGAATATCATACAGGTATAGCCAGGGCTAGAGTACACAGTGACACCTTCACTTCCCTCAGCTCTCTGCCACAGGAACCTCATCAGGTTCAGAGAAATTGCTCTAGATTAACACAGAAATTGTATTGGTGGTGTATCTGGGTTAGTCTACTGACCTCAGAGGAGTTCCTCTAGCGTAAATAGTAGCTGAATAATGTTAAGATCTCTGTGTGGAAAGATTCCTTTGGGAATATCATGTAAGACTGCACACTGTCTTATATTCCTTTGTCTTTTCAATAGAGTGCCTTGGAAGAAGCTATCTTCTTTCTCCTCAAAAAGCACAAGGTCCTTAACTTGTTCTATAGTGATGGAAATTTAAGGACTCTGTCTGAGTGGAGGCTGTGTGTGAATACAGGGAGAAGCCTGTGTTTCATCTGCTGTAGTATTGTGATGTGCAGCGCTCCACAAAACACATGAACCATCAGGATTTCTTTATTGCAGGAAAGGTTAGAAACAGTTGCAGCCATTATTTTTCTATGCACTTATCATTCCTTAGTGTTTATACATTTGTGGTGTAAAACACACTGCAATGCACACTTGTGTTTTTGAGGAAATCTTAATGTTAATTTATGTCAACATTTATATAAACTAGAAGTGTCTAGTCTTAAGGGCACTAAGTAGAGACTCTGGAGATTCTGTCCCTGCTCTGCCACAGACTCCTTGTGTCAGCAGAGGGACAAATGTCTTAAGCCTTCTTGATTTTCCCAGTGTCTTCTAACTCCTCTTTGCCTCTGTATAATTTGGCCTGTACATGTTTGGTGAAAGAATTTTTTGTGTGCTATGCAAACAAGACGTCATTTTCATTGCGACAACTAAGTAGCACTGTAATGCAAATTATAACATTGCCATTCTCTATTTCATTAATAGCACTGTGTGCACTATTTAATTTATTCAATATTCAGAGGCCAGCCAAAGCACTATTTTTTCCTACCATAGTAGAAATAAATGACGATATACTACTGTATTTCTGATAAAAGGGATTTGCATCAAAACACTTGTTGCTACACAGCCTGATAATGTTGCACATAGAACAAAAAATCTTATGCTTAACTTACATATTTATTTTTTTAAGCACCAAAGAAAAACCAGCTTTTCTCCATTCCAGGGCAACGGCCTATCAGATTTTGCCACAAAATAATTACATTGTCTGGTAAAATGACTGAGTCGTTGCCCATGACAAAAATCTTTGTTCTTTTGGGAACTTGTGGAGAAATTTTGCCCTGGGTGAAATTCTCAGTTTTGCTTAATCATTTGTTGTTGTTGATATTATCTGTTTTTATAAGAAAAATTCAGAATGAGAATGTTAGTAGTTTCACAGTTTCCACAGCTCAGTAAATGTCTGAAACATGGAATATTTTGATAGCTCGTGCTCCGAGAAATAAATAAACTAAGATTTATCATTTGGTATTTTCTCAAACTGTTTACGAAGGTCTAGAGAAAGGTAAGAATGTTATTTTGCAGTTTTGACAGCTTTCCTTTTGATTGTTAGGCTAAAGTTATGAAATAGCACGTATTCCAAAGGAGAGTTAACATGAGCTACCTTTGAATACGCAGAAACAGGGGATCCAGTTCTCCTTTCATCTTTCTTTCCATCGTTTGCCTTCTCTGTGAAATAACATTAGAGTTAAAAAAGAGAATAATGAAAGGTGTGAGGACTGCCAAGAGAGTTGCCATGGTTTTAAAAGCAGCTGTAGCCAACGAGGCCAGAAAAAACTCAACACAGGAGCAACATTAAGAAGTCTAAGGAATGGTCCATAACATTATACGGGATATATGTCAGTATTCTGACCCACTGAAAAATACAGGGCCCAGTCCCAGTCTCCTTCAGATTTGATGGCAAAAATCCCATTTACTTCAATAACACAGGATTGGAACTTCTATTTGGAACAAGATTATCATAATTATTTTAGTTGGCTGACGTTCTTGTTTTCATATTTCCCATAACTTGGATGTAAAATGACTTTTCAACAATAGATACAGTATACTATAGCACCAGTATTCTTGTTAATAGTAGGAGGTGTCAAAGAATTCACAGTCTACAGATAATTACTCTTTTCTACCTGCAATTATTACATTTAATTTTGTGAAGCAACACTGTGTTTTCAAACTATGCTGTGTTTCACAGTACCATACTGGATGCCTGCGCATATAACTGAAAGGTCATAGGTGTTTAAGTGCAGTCTTTAAGTTATTTGTAAATTCAAGATACACATTACTTCTGTATTAAAGATACTCCAAATGTTATCCAGTAAATTGTATTTACCTGAGCTAGCTTGGAGGCCAGAGCACAGTACAACAAAAAAACTAAAAGGTGTATCAAAGAGCAGTTCAGGAACAGAAAGGTGCCACTGATAGAAAAGGTTAACATTGCAACCTAGCTTGTGATCGGGGTTTACTAAAATTGCATGAATAATTAATAATAGAAAATATTAAAATTCTCCTTGACACTGGAAATATTATTCATAATAAAATAATGAATGGACAGAGGCACCTAAAGAAGCAGTTGTTTTTTTGAACCTGTTGCCTCTAGAACAAGTTGCCATAGAGATTATTATTATTATTACTATTAAAGTTATTGTCAATGTTATTTATTATTTATATCGCTCTTCTACAGTGTCTGTAAACAAAATCTGTATTTCCAACTTTTTTCCAGGTTATTGTGCTGTGTACCTCTGCGAATCAGTTGATTTGTTTTAAAGAAATGAACATTTCACAAAGCTATAGCAATAGTGCCTACAAGTATGGTCAGTCACACACTGCTTCCTACATTAAATCCAAATGGGAAGCTTTGATAGACATAGCTATTTGGAATAAAACTTCATTCTAATGCCAAGTATTTGCTGACCTGGTAATTAAAGGGTCAATTGAATTTATTGGATTTAACTTTTTACTAGGAAAGCAATTTTGATAATTTTTAGTTTTAGTAAAAAAATTGTGAATAACTGCTCCGCTTATATATATTGAAGGATCATATTTTTAGAAATACAGAGATAATTCGAAACATACGGGCTCTGAAGAGTGCCTTTGTATACAACCTTTTCAAAACAGGTTCCATCAGTTCCATGGTATTTACGCTGCACTTTCCTGTAAACCACAACAGGCTGAGGTGAGTAATTGAGGTGACTGACGTGACAGGGTTGCTGCAGGCAATTGCGTCCCTTGGATGACTGAGGTGACCGGGGATCCTCAAAGAGAGAAAGGACTCCTGCTAACTCGGGCAAACCAGATGGTTCAAGTGCCTGCAAGATCTGTGGGACCTGGATGCCTTGAGTCACTGGGCTGACTGCAGCGACCCAGACACCCGACCTACCTTGGGCAATCCACACTCTTCTGGCTGTTATGACGGAAATAGCTGAACACAGAAACTCCTATTTTCCATCCCTGGACATCAACTGCAACACAAAGGTCACTAAAAACATCTGATACTTGTTAAACTTACTTTGGAGGTCTAAAAATCCTATCCTTGAGTTGCCTAAGGCCATTTGGTGTGGTCTCCCAGTAAAAATCTCCTTAAAGATAATTGAAATAGTTAGTGAGAGGTAGACTTTGTTAATTTCTCTGCTAAAAGGCCACTGCTTTGACTCCCACAGTAGGGTGATACCACCACGGATGCAGAGACCTTCTGCAGGAGAAAGGCAGGGGGTAACCCAGGGACAGCAAGCGCTGCTGACAGTAGGCACAGTCCAAATGAGACCTTAGAGACAGCATAAATCCAGACTGCTGACGGGGCTAGTGCAGAAACATTTTTGGTGGTAATAGTGGAGAAAGAGAAAGATGTGATGAGTGGACGCAACTAAAAATCCAACGCACTGTTTTACTGTTGATTTCTGGTTATTTTAATTCCAGCTTTTCTGTGACCAAAATGTAACAGGGCCTAGGAAAGAGGTCCAAATGGTGTTCTGAATGAAATATAATCATTTTTATTTCCTCAAGCCAAAAGTATATTTAGCCTTGGTAAAATAAATCTATCGTTGTACTGATGGGAGCAGTGAATAGATATTGTAATCAAAGCACATATTTATGAAGTGATAAAGTAACTATCTCCAGAAGCTTGTGCCTCCAGCTCAGTACAATCCTTTTTTGAAGTTACAATGGCCCTGGAGACTGGACAGCTCCTGGGTTTGTTTCTCTTTTTTTTTCCCAGCCAGTACAACAGAATGGGCTGTGGGCATGAAAAGTAGTGTAGTGGTGAAAAACCAAAGCAGTTCGAGTAAAGTCTGCCCTCTAGTTTACCCTTTTATATTGCACCAAGCACTGCACTTCATACCTAGTGCTCTGGGAATTTAGCATTCCCTGGAAATATATTGTATTATTATTTGTTCCATCACTTCCTCTTGTCTTTGTTCATGTTGCATTAAGAAGATAAAAATAGTAACGTGCTGTATATTTAGCCATCTACTTAATATAAAAAATAGCAGTTATCCATTAAAATGTTTAATTAAATATTTAAATCTCTTTTTTTTTTTTTTTTTTCTGTATGATGCAGATATTTTAGGCTAAGCTCATTGAGTCTTACAAGTATTAAATCATTAAGGGTAAGTTTCCTTTATTACACTGTGGGATGTGTAGTAACATAGCAGCCAGTCTTAAGTGGTGCTGATCATCTCCAGGGAGATGTTAAACAGCCTCCACTCTCACTGAAACCATTGATTTGTTTTGGGTTAGTTTGGATTTTTTTGCATCTGTTCAGCTTGTAGATCGTAGTTAAAGGAAGTGAGAATAATATCGATGCAGCACGCGAAGATTAGTTTTCCACCTGGCACTGTCAAGAATGGAAGGTTTTGTTGATGTGTGCAAAACCTTTCATATTATAAATCATTCCTTTCTCTTACCATCCGGTCACAACTGAGACCTGGTTTGCTCTTCTCCTCCTTTGAATTTGATAAGAGTGTCTCATATGAAAATTAAACAAATGTTCTCTTGGAATGGTCTGATGGTATAACTGTAAGATGAATTTTTAGTGTCTCATCTCCTGGAACCGTGAATGTACTGAACTTTTTAATAAATATCTTCTTTCACAGCTCGGATGATCTCTGTACTGAAAACTGTAATGAAATTCAAGATGAGCATTCAGGGCTGAACACCCTGGAGTGAATTTGGTTGTGCAAGAAAGGTTTATGATGAGGGAGGATGAAAATGAATTAACAGTGAAATTGTATTATATCATTCTCAGTAGGAGGAGTATACTTTAATTGGCCTGTGTATGAAAAACAAAGAAATGTTAATAGCCTTATTTACTGAAAGATGTAAGCTGTATAATATCTTTGTCTGCCTCTAACATGGACATATACATTATATTCAAACACTTATGGTTACAGTCTTCTTTATTCCTTTCCTCTTAACATAACAGAATCAACCAGGTCTTAAACCACACTGGGTGATACTGTGATAAGCATCAGGGTGTACCCACACACTTCAGCAAACATTAAAGGGGTTGAAGGCAGGAGTCTGGGATGACTTTTACACCCCGTGCAATCTACCGATTCCTCCAGGGTGTGAGTGTGTCAGAAATATGGGAACTGGGAATCAAATCTTTTAAAAAGCAAATGCAGAAGGAGGTGTATATGCATATATGTCTGAGTGCTGTAATGACAACTGCTCTTTCAGCAATTTGGAGTCAAGGAAAGATATTGATGGTATGCAATATTTTACTTATATATTTGTCAATGTATTCCATTGCATTTCTGATTTATTTGCAATGCTGGCATCATCCAGTTCAGAGAAACTTTTCCAGATGTTTGTACATGAATCATAACACGTACAGCTATTTGAACACTAGTCTCTCTCACTTTTCCGTTTCCTATTCATGTAGCCTTGTCACTTTGCTGGGATGTCCCCTCCTTCTTCTGTTTCACCTGTGGTTCTGAGCTCGTCATGCTTTTCTCCTTTTCTCCTCTCATGCCACCCCTGGGCACTGTAGATCTGCTTGTTCAGCAGCTCTGGGGAGGCTCCAGTCCCCCCATCATGATGCCTACAGTCATGTTACTACACAGGGAGACTCTGGAGACAGTTTTTACCACGGATTTACCCCAAATGATAAACAAATGTTGTGACCATAGCCTACAAGGACTTTAATGATAGCAGGAGCTTCTTTAGCCCAGATGAAGCCATAATGAAGTACAGTGGCTGCAAGCTGAAGGCAGATAAATTAAAAAAAAATTTAAACACCTTTATTTTATTTCTTAATGGTATGGGTGATCAAACATGGAGAGAACTGGCCAGAAGTTGTGGTAAATATTTTTGTCACATCAGATCTTTCAATGAAAAATCAACACAGTTCAAAATGATACTGTAGCTCCAAGAGAATTAATGTGCTGCAGAAATTTCTTAGAGCAAGGGCTTGTGTTATTGAGAAGGCAACCTGGATGTTCACAATGGTCTTTCTAGCTTCAACTATCAGTTCACCATCAGAAAGTACCTAGTCACTATTTAATAACTCTCCACTTTTGTTGTAGCCCTTTCTCTTGTCCTACATTTACCTGCAGGCCATGATGAGGGTTACTAGAAACAAAAGTCATGTGTAGGAAATACTCTTCAGCAGACATAACTATTCCAAACAATACAGCATGAGCAGAAAAAGCAAAGCTATTAATATCATCATTTGTGCTGATTTTTCATAACCTTGTCTATACTGTCACAATCATGAAATTGCAGATAACCCAGGGATAGGTTATCTACGTTTCAGGTTATGATATTTCATGACCTACATCTGTGCACCAAAGAAAAAAAAAACCCAATCACCAAAAAACACCTTCCCCAATAGGATGAAACTTACTTTCCTTACAAAAAAAACCCAACAAAACAAAACAAACAAACAAACAAAAAAACCCAAACCAAAAAACCTTTGGACTAGTTAACCAATTAAAAGCTTATAATGCATCTCAAAATGTTAGACTTCCACCCTGTCACACCTGCATATAGCAGTAGCTTCTGTTTAATTAACGTATGTGTTCCAGAAAGGCGTCAACTGGAAGACACTAACATGGATCAAAGGCACTGACTGTAAGAATTCAGACATGCAGATGTCTTCCCTCATCAACTCGCTTCAGTGACTAATCAAAGTATGTATTTTGCTTGTACTATAAGTGTCTTCTAGCCACTGGTTTTATAGTCCAGCCTTTGTTTCTTATTAGTTTTATTCCTGTTCTAATATCTACAAACATATTAGTCTCTAATCTAATATCTTTGCTATATCATGACAGTGTAAACCATGATATGGTTTATGGGCAGGCTCAGAAAGAATCTGGAATCTGCATCTTGCTTTTGAATCTTGTGATAGCTGACTACAGAAAATCTTAATTCTCCTAC